>JALPQI010007535.1:0-54963 GCA_025490895.1 Thaumatotibia leucotreta | reverse complement strand
CACCTAAGTGTCATACAGTTTGTATTTCAAATATTGCTTTGCTTGATTTATCGAGTTTCACTTCTTCGACAGAAACAGACTCTCTGTTAAATAGACAAGATGAATAATTGCTTTACAGGTCACTATGCAACAAGCAGCTTTTCAATATTGATCCAAATTCCAATTTCAAATGCCTTAAAAGAGCTGTTTTCGGTCTAAATATTTTAAGGTGCATCACTTATTAGGAAATATAAATTATAGTAAACAGCTAGCACACATTGTAAATTAATTGGTCAAATAAATGAGATCTCAAAACTTGTGAAAACAAACAGTACACAAAGTAAAAATGCTTGCAACAAACTTTTAATAAAGGCAAAATACATAAAAGTGAATAAAAAAATTACTTTCTTTTCTTTTAGGTTATAAAAATGTATTGTTCTAAGTTTGAACTAAAACTTGTCAATAGTGTTCAGTATTAAAATAACAGTACTGCCTGAAAATGCTGTGAAAGTACATTATTTGTTCAGTAGTTTGATTAAAGACGCTCATAAAACACTATTGTTTTAGCTCCTACATTATACAAATGTGGTATCAGCCAATCATGATTTACCACTTTCTACACTATCCCATGATAATTAAGTCCAAATTGAAATGAAATTAATATTTTTTTTATTACAGAATGAAGTCCATATAGATTAAATTATTCAATTATTAACAATAAATACATAGCTTTATACATAGGTCTAATCATCTATCCAACATTAATAAATAAAATAGTAACCCATATTTCAAATCAGAAATTGCCCTAGTATCTGAATTTTCGCTTGACATCAACACTTACATACAGTTGCTATTTGATTGATTGAATTGGCTAGTCATGGCATAAATGTCATGAGTGGTAGATACTTTTGAGGACCATGGCTACATTGGTGTATCTGATGATGACTGTACACTGTACAGTATGTAAATTTATTGTAAAAATGTCTAAGTACACTAACTGCATAGTTCAGCGACAGAACATGTCTAGTCCTTATGAGGGCAAATAAATTATTTTATTGTACACCTAACATTTTACAACACAATTATACAGAGATTTAGGTACAAAGGCGAACTTATCCCTATAAGGCATATCTTCCAGCTAACCTTTGAGAAACTGAGGAGATACTAATCTTGTAAAATTTAGGTAAACCAACTGACGTAATGCACAAGTATTTGTTGTTTATTTTTTTACTGGGCATATATGTAAAACAATGTTTAAACATAACAGACTTATTTGTTATTTCTCAGTTCTCAAGATACAGGCTCGGCCTAGTTTGGGAACCACTGTACATGTATTTTAAAAATGAAAGAAAGTATAAAAATAAATCAAATATATTTTTATTCCTTATAAAATACAAATTCTAAAAAATAAATTTTTTATTCAAAATGTCCACCTCACGTCCTTGTCCTCACGTCAATGTCATATAGTTCGTATTAAGGTGGAATGTCACGGTCAGCTAGGCACTACAACGCCAATAGATGGCGTTATAGTGCCTAGGTGGCGCGAATTCTACGTATTTTTATATTTTATGTATGATAATAGAAATATTTTTAATAAGTAATATGTTTGCCGCAAATAAACTGCTGTTTCTAATGTGGCCAACTAAATTTCAGGTGTGGTTTAATTTACAAAATAAGTTTATTTGAATAAATACGAAGCGCTGCCGCGGCTGCGCAGTATGCACACACACATTCAAACCCTTATTCGTTTACGAAACCGATTGCTTATTTTGGAACGTGTATTGAACTTGGATTAGGCTAGTTGGATGACCGTCTGACGCACATTCATTAGGACCAAGGTTCAAATCTCGTAATTTCAATATATTTTTTACTTTACATTACATGACTTTTTATTTTTAGGGTTCCGTAGCCAAAATGGCAAAAACGGAACCCTTATAGATTCGTCATGTCCGTCTGTCCGTCTGTCACAGCCGATTTTTTCGGAAACTATAAATGCTACAGTAACGAAATTTGGTAAGGATATGTGTTGTATGAACCGCTACAAGATTATGATACTAAATTGTAAAAAAAACCATTGGGGTGGGGGCCCTCCATACACGTAACTGAGGGATAAAAAAATTTTTTTAGTTGTATATAAGCGTGTGGGGTATTAATAGAAAGGTCTTTGAAAATGATATGAAGGTTTATAAATCTTATTTTTATTTAAGCAAATCGTTTTCGAGATATCAGCTCTCAAAGTCTGAAAATGTGTCCCCCCCCTCTATTTCTTAAACTACGCGACATAAAATTCTAAAAAAAATGTATGTTATGTAAATTAATAAACTCTATCAACGATTTTTGGTTTGATTAAATTATCTCCTATAGTTTTTGAGGTAGGCTGATTTAACTGTATTTTTTTAATAATAAATTGATAATGGTACGGAACCCTTCGCGCGCGAGTCCGACTCGCACTTTGCCGGTTTTTTTATTACATTTTTTCAGTAATAAATAAATAACCTGTGGCCTATCCCACAAAACTTTACAAGCGTATAATTCTACAAAATTGTATAAATTCCAAAACAAATAATTTTTGTCAATTTTGTAGATTTGTATGCTTGTAAAGTTTTATGGTATTGGTCCCTGAACTACCAACCTAGGTTTCATTTTGGTGACCTTATATATTTACTCACCAAAAACGTTTTCAGGTGATGTTATGGCATCCAGTTCCGGTATTTTTTGCAAGGTCAATCTGAAATAGCCTACTAAAAAACGGGACTGGATGTCCTAACCTAATAGGTGTCCAATCAGATTGGGACGGAATCTATTCGATGACTTCAGTCTAAGTTTTCATATGTAGATATAATTATATTAGATATTTCTAGTCACTTTATTTATTAGATTCCTTCCCATTCTAATCACGTGCGGAATACATAGATAAAGAAAACATCAATTTATAAATTCTGTGTTTTATTTACATCATATCATATTATTTTTATTTATTATTTCTGTTTTACGTTTTTCTGGTTTTATACATGGATATAGGAATATTGCTTGACGTTGTGTGTGTTGCTTGGAAGTGTCCCTGACGAATCTACACGTATTGTGACACCTGCAGTTGGCCCTGGATCTGAAATCAGAATACTCATCGTCAAAATGCTGTATGATGATTATTGGAATAAAAAATACATTTCAGCTTTGTCTAGTTAGGTGGTGGTGAACTTGGCTGCGAAGTTAGGGAGGGAACCTGGGTTCAAAACAGGCTCAGTGAGTATCTACAAAATGGTTATATTTTTAAAAGTTCAAGGCCTGGAACTCATCATCCCTCGGGAAACTAACGTTTCCGGTGTTTATGTAAAAAAAAATATTATTCTTATAATATAATGTATATTACTATTTATCTACATGTCAAGTTTCCTTATTCCAATCCGATGAGCAGTTGTTGCGAAAACAATAAACATCGAAACATTTTTGTTATAATAATAGTGGAAATATATAATAAAAAAAACTGTTTGAATACTGGGAGGAAAGATACCCAGCAAGTCAGCCTCTACAGAACTTACCTTTTGATTTCTTCGTAATATAGTATCATTTCTCCAAGGCTTCGCTTACAAGTTTTTTTTAGGCCCGAGTATCTGTGGTTTTTATACCCTTTCCGGGACGTTTGTGGCTACATAATATACAAACGTATAATAAATCCTCATGTAAATCACTGCACGCTAAGAGATATTTCATATTTCAAACAATCGTAGGCAATTTGGCGTCAATTCGGATTTGTAGGTATAAACAAATGGTAAAACGATAAAGTACTGCCGGTGATTTAGAATCAGGGTGACGTTTGAATTTAGTGTTGCCTTGCCAAATAAATGGGTTTTACGTTTCCACGAGACTATCATTTAGTACGCACATCTATTATAAAAACATTAAATGTAAGAAATCCATCTTATAGTATAGAAATAAATGTAACTAGTATGTATAGGTGTATTTTCTATAATAAAAGATCTTTCGTTCGGCTTTTGCGTGGGGATATGGCCTATATGGCAACATTAGCAACGCTTGCGTTTGATATTGTTGAAAAATAAATAACCAAACTGCACGAAGTCACGAAGTGCGTTAGGGCAGAGCGGCAACGTAGCATTTTCAGTCAACTGGCAACGTCGCTTTCCAACGCACACACCGAACGTACGATTGGTGTATGACACTGTCGTCGTTGACCCACATATTGACAAATCTTTATTAAAATAAAGTACTCATTTAAGCTATTATTCGACCCTTTATTTTACAGAAACATAATTTGCCGCAAACAAATATAAAAATGATTGTCGATTTAAGTGATTTCATTGTAAAACTATGCTCCATTTACCCATATTTGAATAAATACATTAGTATGAAAAACGAACCACCTTAAAAAAACCGATTTGCTCGACTTATCGGGTTTGACCACCCTACCCTCGAATTCACTGGACATGTTAATTTCATAGACCCTACAGCTGATCTAATAATTTGATTACCCCCAGTACAAAAAGTATGCTCCCTCTACGAAGCGGCGGTGAAAGTGGACCCGACGAGCGAGGAGCTGCACTCGCACCTGTTCATGTCGTACGTCCGCGTCGGCGACTACCGCGCGCAGCAGCGGGCAGCAATGACGCTGTTCAAGTTCGCGCCCAAGAACCCGTATTACTTCTGGGCCGTTATGAGCATCGTCTTGCAGGTATTGCTTTAGTGTTTATGCTTCAATTCTAAAGGGTGTCTCATAGTGGTCGAAAGAAGTGGAAAATGTTCAGCCCGCTTTGGTCTAATTTTATAAATTCGTGGCAAGGATCTGTTCAGAGTGCGTAGCTAAAGATGTCATCAGCTAACGCTCAGTCGCAACTGTCTTTATCGCACTAATAGAATAGAGTGATAGAGAGCAAACTCCGCTTCGGCAACTTGGCTATGTACACAGGTGTCAATCAGAAAAGAAAAATACGTGACAAAAAAATAGTGACAGATAGAGAAACTGACGCTAAGTTACTGAAGGTTAGTGATCGGCATCTTGGCTACGCACAAAGGTGTCAAGCAAAATCTTGCTGAATGTAGAGTCTTAGGATATTAAGTAATCATCACATATGGTCGCGTCTCAGTGGTAAAGAAGAAGGTAAAATAGCTAGCTCCCTGTAAGAAGCGGTGAAAGTGGACCCGACGAGCGAGGAGTGTTATTTTGCTCCCACATTAGATGTTACTTCTGTTTATGTCATTATAAGACAAAGTGTAACAAGGACAATGTTATACAATACTAATGCAAACAGACAAAGATGATGTTATGTATCATTTTGTAACACCAATAGCGATTGGCAACTTGGCAACTCCCTCCAGTGTCAATCAGAATGGAGAGCAATCATGCTTAACTCTAACCATCTCGTCTCGTCACGGAGCATCAAGCGACTATCTTATACGGTCGCGTCTCAGTTGTAAAGAAGAAGGTAAAATGTCCCTGTAGAAGCGGGCAGCCATGACGCTGTTCAAGTTCGCGCCCAAGAACCCGTATTACTTCTGGGCCGCTATGAGCATCGTCTTGCAGGTATTGCTTTATTGTTTGCTTCAATTCTAAAGTGTGTCTCATAGTGGTCGAAAGAAGTGGAAAATGTTCAACCCGCTTTGGTCTAATTTTATAAAATCCTGTCAAGGATCTGTTCAGAGTGCATAGCTAAAGATGTCATTAGCTAACGCTCAGTCGCGAACAAAACGCAACTGTCTTTATCGCACTAATAAAAAAGAGTGACAGAGAGCGAATTCCGCTTCGGCAACTTGGCTATGTACACAGGTGTCAATCAGAAAAGACAAAAGGCGTGACAAAAAAGAGTGACAGATAGAGAAACTGACGCTAAGTTACTGAAGGTTAGCGATTGGCAAGAACTCGTATTACTTCTGGGCCGTTATGAGCATCGTGTTGCAGGTATTGCTTTAGTGTTTAGGCTCCAATACTTAAGTGTCTCATAGTGGTCGAAAGATGTGGAAAATGTTCAGCCCGCTTTGGTCTAATTTTATAAAATCCTGGTAAGGATCTGTTCAGAGTATGTAACTAAAGATGCCATTAGCTAAAGCTCAGTCGCGAACAAAACGCAACTGTCTTTATCGCACTAATAGAAGAGAGTGACAGAGAGCGAACTCCGCTTCGGCAACTTGGCTATGTAGACAGGTGTCATTCAGAAAAGACAAAAGGCGTGACAGATAGAGAAACTGACGCTAAGTTACTGAAGGTTAGCGATCGGCATCTTGGCTTAGTAAAAAAGAGTGACAGAGAGAGATAACGAACTATGAGTGTTATTGTGCTCCCATATTAGATGTTACTTCTGTTTATGTCATTATAAGACAAAGTGTAACAAGGACAATGTTATACAATACTAGTGCAAAGAGACAAAGATGATGTTATGTAACATTTTGTAACACCAATAGCGATTGGCAACTTGGCAACTCCCTCCAGTGTCAATCAGAATGGAGAGCAATCATGCTTAACTCTAACCATCTCGTCTCGTCTCGGAGCATCAAGCGACTATCTTATACGGTCGCGTCTCAGTTGTAAAGAAGAAGGTAAAATGTCCCTGTAGAAGCGGGCAGCCATGACGCTGTTCAAGTTCGCGCCCAAGAACCCGTATTACTTCTGGGCCGTTATGAGCATCGTCTTGCAGGTATTGCTTTAACGTTTATGTTTCAATACTAAAGTGTGTCTCATAGTGGTCGGAAGATGTGGAAAATGTTCAACCCGCTTTGGTCTAATTTTAATCCTGGCAAGGATCTGTTCAGAGTGTGTAGCTAAAGATGCCATTAGCTAACGCTCAGTCGCGAACGATACGCAACTGTCTTTATCGCACTAATAGAAAAGAGTGACAGAGATCGAACTCCGCTTCGGCAACTTGGCTATGTACACAGGTGTCAATCAGAAAAGAGAAATACGTGACAAAAAAAGAGTGACAGATAGAGAAACTAACGCTAAGTTACTGAAGGTTAGCGATTGGCAAGAACCCGTATTACTTCTGGGCCGTTATGAGCATCGTCTTGCAGGTATTGCTTTAGTGTTTAGGCTTCAATTCTAAAGTGTGTCTCATAGTGGTAGAAAGAAGTGGAAAATGTTCAGCCCGCTTTGGTCTAATTTTATAAAAGCCTGGCAAGGATCTGTTCAGGGTGCATAGCTAAAGATGTCATTAGCTAACGCTCAGTCGCGAACAAAACGCAACTGTCTTTATCGCACTAATAAAAAAGAGTGACAGAGAGCGAATTCCGCTTCGGCAACTTGTCTATGTACACAGGTGTCAATCAGAAAAGAGAAATACGTGACAAAAGAAGAGTGACAGATAGAGAAACTGACGCTAAGTTACTGAAGGTTAGCGATCGGCATCTTGGCTACGCACAAAGGTGTCAAGCAGAAAAGACAAAAGGCGTGACAAAAAGAGTGACAGATAGAGAAACTGACGCTAAGTTACTGAAGGTTAGCGATCGGCATCTTGGCTACGCACAAAGGTGTCAAGCAGAAAGGCGAACAATCTTGCTGAATATAGAGTCTTAGGATATTAAGCAACCATCTCATACGGTCGCGTCTCACTGGTAAAGAAGGTAAAAGGCAAGCTCTCTGTAAGAAGCGGTGAAAGTGGACCCGACAAGCGAGGAGCTGCACTCGCACCTGTTCATGTCGTACGTCCGCGTCGGTGCTATGTACACAGGTGTCAATCACAAAAGACAAAAGGCGTGACAAAAAAGAGTGACAGATAGAGAAACTGGCCCATAGAAGAAGGTAAACTGCTAGCTCCCTGTGAGAAGCGGTGAAAGTGGACCCGACGAGCGAAGAGCTGCACTCGCACCTGTTCATGTCGTACGTCCGCGTCGGCGACTACCGCGCGCAGCAGCGGGCAGCCATGACGCTGTTCAAGTTCGCGCCCAAGAACCCGTATTACTTCTGGGCCGTTATGAGCATCGTCTTGCAGGTATTGCTTTAATGTTTATGCTTCATTCTAAAGGGTGTCTCATAGTGGTCGAAAGATGTGGAAAATGTTCCGCCCGCTTTGGTCTAATTTTATAAAATCCTGGCAAGGATCTGTATGTAGCTAAAGATGCCATTAGCTAACGCTCAGTCGCGAACAAAACGCAACTGACAGAGAGTGAACTCCGCTTCGCCAACTTGGCTATGTACACAGGTGTCAATCAGAAAAGACAAAAGGCGTGACAAAAAAGAGTGACAGATAGAGAAACTGACGCTAAGTTACTGAAGGTTAGCGATCGGCATCTTGTCTACGCACAGCAGAAAGGCGAACAATCTTGCTGATTGTAGAGTCTTGGGATATTAAGTAACCATCTCATATGGTCGCGTCTCAGTGGTAAAGAAGGTAAAAGGCAAGCTCCCTGTAAGAAGCGGTGAAAGTGGACCCGACGAGCGAGGAGCTGCACTCGCACCTGTTCATGTCGTACGTCCGCGTCGGCGACTACCGCGCGCAGCAGCGGGCAGCCATGACGCTGTTCAAGTTCGCGCCCAAGAACCCGTATTACTTCTGGGCCGTTATGAGCATCGTCTTGCAGGTATTGCTTTAATGTTTATGCTTCAATTCTAAAGGGTGTCTCATAGTGATCGAAAGAAGTGTGAAATGTTCAGCCTGCTTCGGTCTAACTTTTTAATAGCCTGGCAATTGTTCAGAGTGCATAGCTAAAGATGCCATTAGCTAAAGCTCAGTCGCGAACGATACGCAACTGACTTTATCGCACTAATAGAAAAGAGTGACAGAGAGCGAACTCCGCTTCGGCAACTTGGCTATGTACACAGGTGTCAATCAGAAAAGAGAAATACGTGACAAAAAAAGAGTGACAGATAGAGAAACTGACGCTAAGTTACTGAAGGTTAGCGATTGGCAAGAACCCGTATTACTTCTGGGCCGTTATGAGCATCGTTTTGCAGGTATTGCTTTAGTGTTTATGCTTCAATACTAAAGTGTGTCTCATAGTGGTCGAAGGAAGTGGAAAATGTTCAACCCGCTTTGGTCTAATTTTATAAAATCCTGTCAAGGATCTGTTCAGAGTATGTAGCTAAAGATGCCATTAGCTAAAGCTCAGTCGCGAACAAAACGCAACTGTCTTTATCGCACTAATAGAAAAGAGTGACAGAGAGCGAACTCCACTTCGGCAATTTGGCTATGTACACAGGTGTCAATCAGAAAAGAGAAATACGTGACAAAAAAAGAATGACAGATAGAGAAACTGACGCGAAGTTACTAAAGGTTAGCGATCGGCATCTTGGCTACGCAAAAAGGTGTCAAGCAAAATCTTGCCGAATGTAGAGTCTTAGGATATTAAGTGATCATCACATATGGTCGCGTCTCAGTGGTAAAGATGAAGGTTAAAGCCAAACTCCCTGTAAGAAGCGGTGAAAGTGGACCCGACAAGTGAGGATCTGCACTCGCACCTGGGTGCTTAGCCAAGATGCCAATCGTTAGCGCTTAGTAGCGTAACGTAGTTTTCCCTCTCTGTCACTCTTTCCTATTAGTGCGACAAAGACAGTTAGCTGCGATTAACGATGAAGCGCTAGCTATTGGCAACTTGGCTAAGCACCCTGTTCATGTCGTACGTCCGCGTCGGCGACTACCGCGCGCAGCTGCGGGCAGCCATGACGCTGTTCAAGTTCGCGCCCAAGAACCCGTATTACTTCTGGGCCGTTATGAGCATCGTCTTGCAGGTATTGCTTTAGTGTTTAGGCTCCAATACTAAAGTTACTCATAGTGGTCGAAAGATGTGGAAAATGTTCAGCCCGCTTTGGTCTAATTTTATAAAATCCTGTCAAGGATCTGTTCAGAGTATGTAGCTAAAGATGTCATTAGCTAACGCTCAGTCGCGAACAAAACGCAAATGTCTTTATCGCACTAGTAAAAAAGGGTGACGGAGAGAGATGACGAACTACGATAAGCTCCTGAGTGTTATTGTGCTCCCACATCAGATGTTACTTCTGTTTATGTCATTATAAGACAAAGTGTAACAAGGACAATGTTATACAATACTAGTGCAAAGAGACAAAGATGATGTTATGTAACATTTTGTAACACCAATAGCGATTGGCAATTTGGCAACTCCCTCCAGTGTCAATCAGAATGGAGAGCAATCATGCTTAACTCTAACCATCTCGTCTCGTCTCGGAGCATCAAGCGACCATCTCATATGGTCGCGTCTCAGTGGTAAAGAAGAAGGTAAAAGGCAAGCTCTCTGTAAGAAGCGGTGAAAGTGGACCCGACAAGCGAGGAGCTGCACTCGCACCTGTTCATGTCGTACGTCCGCGTCGGCGACTACCGCGCGCAGCAGCGGGCAGCCATGACGCTCTTCAAGTTCGCGCCCAAGAACCCGTATTACTTCTGGGCCGTTATGAGCATCGTCTTGCAGGTATTGCTTTAGTGTTTAGGCTTCAATGCTAAAGTGTGTCTCATAGTGGTCGAAAGATGTGGAAAATGTTCAGCCCGCTTCGGTCTAATTTTATAAAATCCTGGCAAGGATCTGTTCAGAGTATGTAGCTAAAGATGCCATGAGCTAACGCTCAGTCGCGAACAAAACGCAACTGTCTTTATCGCACTAATAAAAAAGAGTGACAGAGAGCGAACTCCGCTTCGGCAACTTGGCTATGTACACAGGTGTCAATCAGAAAAGAAAAATACGTGACAAAAAAATAGTGACAGATAGAGAAACTGACGCTAAGTTACTGAAGGTTAGTGATCGGCATCTTGGCTACGCACAAAGGTGTCAAGCAAAATCTTGCTGAATGTAGAGTCTTAGGATATTAAGTAATCATCACATATGGTCGCGTCTCAGTGGTAAAGAAGGTAAAATGCTAGCTCCCTGTGAGAAGCGGTGAAAGTGGACCCAACAAGCGAGGAGCTGCACTCGCACCTGTTCATGTCGTACGTCCGCGTCGGCGACTACCGCGCGCAGCAGCGGGCAGCCATGACGCTCTTCAAGTTCGCGCCCAAGAACCCGTATTACTTCTGGGCCGTTATGAGCATCGTCTTGCAGGTATTGCTTTAGTGTTTATGCTTCAATTCTAAAGGGTGTCTCATAGTGGTCGAAAGATGTGGAAAATGTTCCGCCCGCTTTGGTCTAATTTTATAATAGCCTGGCAATTGTTCAGAGTGCATAGCTAAAGATGTCATTAGCTAACACTCAGTTGCGAACAAAACGCAACTGTCTTTATCGCACTAATAGAAAAGAGTGACAGAGAGCGAACTCCGCTTCGGCAACTTGGCTATGTACACAGGTGTCAATCAGAAAAGAGAAATATGTGACAAAAAAAGAGTGACAGATAGTGAAACTGACGCTAAGTTACTGAAGGTTAGCGATTGGCAAGAACCCGTATTACTTCTGGGCCGTTATGAGCATCGTCTTGCAGGTATTGCTTTAGTGTTTAGGCTCCAATACTAAAGTGTGTCTCATAGTGGTCGAAAGATGTGGAAAATGTTCAGCCCGCTTCGGTCTAATTTTATAATAGCCTGGCAAGGATCTGTTCAGAGTGCATAGCTAAAGATGTCATTAGCTAACGCTCAGTCGCGAACGAAATGCAACTGTCTTTATCGCACTAATAGAAAAGAGTCACAGAGAGCGAACCTTCGGCAACTTTGCTATGTACACAGGTGTCAATCAGAAAAGACAAAAGGCGTGACAAAAAAGATTGACAGATAGAGAAACTGACGCCAAGTTACTGAAGGTTAGCGATCGGCATCTTGGCTACGCACAAAGGTGTCAAGCAGAAAGGCGAACAATCTTGCTGAATGTAGTCTTAGGATATTAAGTAATCATCTCATATGGTAGCGTCTCAGTGGTAAAGAAGAAGGTAAAATAGCTAGCTCCCTGTAAGAAGCGGTGAAAGTGGACCCGACGAGCGAGGAGTGTTATTTTGCTCCCACATTAGATGTTACTTCAGTTTATGTCATTATAAGACAAAGTGTAACAAGGACAATGTTATACAATACTAGTGCAAAGAGACAAAGATGATGTTATGTAACATTTTGTAACACCAATAGCGATTGGCAACTTGGCAACTCCCTCCAGTGTCAATCATAATGGAGAGCAATCATGCTTAACTCTAACCATCTCGTCTCGTCTCGGAGCATCAAGCGACCATCTCATACGGTCGCGTCTCAGTGGTAAAGAGGAAGGTAAAAGGCAAGCTCTCTGTAAGAAGCGGTGAAAGTGGACCCGACGAGCGAAGAGCTGCACTCGCACCTGTTCATGTCGTACGTCCGCGTCGGCGACTACCGCGCGCAGCAGCGGGCAGCCATGACGCTGTTCAAGTTCGCGCCCAAGAACCCGTATTACTTCTGGGCCGTTATGAGCATCGTCTTGCAGGTATTGCTTTAGTGTCTATGTTCCAATACTAAAGTGTGTCTCATAGTTGTCGGAAGATGTGGAAAATGTTCAACCCGCTTTGGTCTAATTTTATAAAATCCTGGTAAGGATCTGTTCAGAGTGTGTAGCTAAAGATGTCATTAGCTAACGCTCAGTCGCGAACAAAACGCAACTGTCTTTATCGCACTAATAGAAAAGAGTGACAGAGAGCGAACTCCGCTTCGGCAACTTGGCTATGTACACAGAAAAGAGAAATACGTGACAAATAAAGAGTGACAGATAGAGAAACTGACGCTAAGTTACTGAAGGTTAGCGATCGGCATCTTGGCTACGCACAAAGGTGTCAAGCAGAAAAGACAAAAGGTGTGACAAAAAAGAGTGACAGATAGAGAAACTGACGCTAAGTTACTGAAGGTTAGCGATCGGCATCTTGGCTACGCACAAAGGTGTCAAGCAGAAAGGCGAATCTTGCTGAATGTAGAGTCTTAGGATATTAAGTAATCATCACATATGGTCGCGTCTCAGTGGTAAAGAAGGTAAAAGGCAAGCTCTCTGTGAGAAGCGGTGAAAGTGGACCCGACGAGCGAGGAGCTGCACTCGAACCTGTTCATGTCGTACGTCCGCGTCGGCGCTATGTACACAGGTGTCAATCACAAAAGACAAAAGGCGTGACAAAAAAGAGTGACAGATAGAGAAACTGACGCATAGAAGAAGGTAAAATGCTAGCTCCTTGTGAGAAGCGGTGAAAGTGGATCCGACAAGCGAGGAGCTGCACTCGCACCTGTTCATGTCGTACGTCCGCGTCGGCGACTACCGCGCGCAGCAGCGGGCAGCCATGACGCTGTTCAAGTTCGCGCCCAAGAACCCGTATTACTTCTGGGCCGTTATGAGCATCGTCTTGCAGGTATTGCTTTAATGTTTATGCTTCAATACTAAAGGGTGTCTCATAGTGGTCGAAAGATGTGGAAAATGTTCAGCCCGCTTCGGTCTAATCTTATAATAGCCTGGCAAGGATCTGTTCAGAGTGCGTAGCTAAAGTCATTAGCTAACACTCAGTCGCGAACGATACGCAACTGTCTTTATCGCACTAATAGAAAAGAGTGACAGAGAGCGAACTCCGCTTCGGCAACTTGGCTATGTACACAGGTGTCAATCAGAAAAGACAAAAGGCGTGACAAAAAAGAGTGACAGATAGAGAAACTGACGCTAAGTTACTGAAGGTTAGCGATCGGCATCTTGGCTACGCACAAAGGTGTCAAGCAGTAAGGCGAACAATCTTGCTGAATGTAGAGTCTTAGGATATTAAGTAATCATCACATATGGTCGCGTCTCAGTGGTAAAGAAGGTAAAAGGCAAGCTCTCTGTAAGAAGCGGTGAAAGTGGACCCGACGAGCGAGGAGTGTTATTGTGCTCCCACATTAGATGTTACTTCTGTTTATGTCATTATAAGACAAAGTGTAACAAGGACAATGTTATACAATACTAGTGCAAAGAGACAAAGATGATGTTATTGTTACGTTCGTGGGGTGGGTTTTCTATAGAAAATGTATAAATAAGCCACTAATTAAAACTGACACTTTAATTACTAATTAAAGGAACAAACACCAAACTAAAACAGTAATCACACACTTAACACGTCACACTGATTCACTCTCAAACTCGCCGTTAGAATCGCAGTTTTCGCTCTTATGTTAGCTCTTCGCTGTCTCGATAGAAAACTACTCCCGGCCGGGTCATGCTGTGTATTTATACCAGCCACTCAAATCTACAAAGTACGAGAAGATTCGACTCTAGAAAGTTCCCGAGTTAGGTGCGCGAACATTCTAGAGTATCGCTGTCTCTTTCTACAGGTTTCTCTTTCACACCCGTCCAGAATGTTCTCTCTATAGCTGTCTCGTTCACATCTTTCCAGAACATTCTTTCGTGCTGTCTCTATCTAATAGTGCTTTCTCTTTCACTCCTATGGGAAATTTAGCTATATACCGATTTGTACTTGAGAGGCTCAAAAGGGGTCCTGAAAACGCCTGAAAACGGGTTTTCAGGTTATTGCGCCATCCGATAGAGGGTATCCTGAAACGGCCTGAAAACATGTTTCAGGCGCCTGAAAACGACGGTATCTGGGGTGAATATTTGATTTTGTAGTATGTGAAAGAGGACCTTCTGAAACGGCCTGAAAACGCATTTCAGCCTGCTTCAGCCTGCTGAAAACGCTTCTAACGTGTCTAAAATCATATTTGTAGTTTTTATCATGTCATCGGCGTAACACTACCCCCTCCTAAGACATGCTCGTCCCGAGCATCATTATTTCCGTGGTATTTGGCGAGCCGGTCAACGTGAACAATCTTGCATGGGCTTCGTAAATTCCTCCGTATCCGATACGTAACGTCATTGATCTTCGTAACCACTGTACGAGCTGCCATCCATGGTTTACCGTTGGATACTTTTTCCACAACTACACATCGACGCCCTCCCTGACTTGCTGTTCCTGGTAAACGCACTGGGACTCGAACCTGTGCCTTTGGTAGGAGAACAGGTCTTCTAGAGCAGTAAACATTCCCACTAATTCTTCCTTCCATTGGAACCTCGTCAAATCTAGTTTTCAGGACTCCAACTTCCATGTCAATTTTATAACCATGGCACCTCATAAAATCTAGTCCAATAATACAGTCATCAATTATGTCGGCAACAATCACTTTGTGCCGATAAATGTGCTTGCCAATTCTTAAATCCACTCCTGTCTCTCCCTTGATGGGAATATACTGGCCAGTGGCTGTAAGCAGCTGTAGATGCGTCGGCTGGACTACATGACCTCGAGTCAGGTGTTTCAGAAGCCAATGATTAATCACCGTCCGAGAAGCTCCGGTGTCGATAGTAAGGTTACATGGTATCCCACCAATTTCTCCCTTGACGACCAGACTATTCCCGTCGTTGGCTTGTGAGATAACTACTGGGACATTTCGACCTCCAGCCAGCACTCGTCCCTTAGTCCTGGCTCTTACTCGTTTCCCTGCTGCGGCTCTGGTCGTACAGAGCCCTTATGGCCTGGTCACAGGGGATTCATCTCGTTCTCTCCTGCTGCTTCTTTTCGGGCAACTAGTTTGTATATGGCCAAGTTCTCCACAATGGTAACATCGTGGCCCAAACTTCCGATGAGGTGCAATGCTTCTTTTCGGGCAACTAGTTTGTATATGGCCACGTTCTCCACAATGGTAACATCGTGGCCCAAACTCCCGATGAGGTGCAATCGGCTCCCTGGCAGAAATCTCACGTAGCTTATACGATCCTGATGAATCTTGGCGTACAGCTTCAACTTCTAGGGCATGAGCTACGGCATCCTTAAGGCTTTCGTGGTGCCCTAGTCGTACTGCCGCCCTTACTTCCAAATCTCGGATCCCATCAACAAATGCCTGCACCAGCATGGTTTTTATCAAAGAGTCAGCTGAACGTTGGTATGCCTTTCTGACCAGCTTTTCAATTTCCAGGGCCCATTGTTGCAATGTCTCATTACGTCCCTGCGTTCTGTCTTTCAGCTGAGCTCGGTAGACATGTTCCAGATGACTGTCTCCGTAACGGGCTTCTAATGCTTCTAGAAGCCGGTCGTAAGTTTGCTCTTTTCCAAGAGCTTCTAGAATTGTAAGAGCCTCGTCACGAAGTGCCAGCGTCAGAGCCGTCATCGCTTGCTCCTTACTCCAACCGTTTGCTTTGGACACGGACTCAAACTGTAGCTTGTACGCCGCCCACGAAGATGTTCCATCAAAAGGAGGTGCCTTAAATTTTCCACCTCCCGGCACAGATATCTCGGGTGCGCAGGTACTGATGCCATTAGCTACTTTTAATTCAAGCTTCTGGAGGCGACGCTCAACCGCTTCCTCTATAACATGAATCTTGTTCTCCATGTCACTGAGCTTCCCTTGGACTTCGTACATTTCTTGCTTCCATTCAGTAGCAGCCTTGTGCAACTCTTGAAGAATCAATTTCGACTGTTCTTCTTGTTTCCGCGACTGTTCTTCTTGTTTCCGCGACTGTTCTTCTTGTTTCCGCGACAGTTCTTCTTGTTTCCGCAACTGTTCTTCTTGTTTCCGCGACTGTTCTTCTTGTTTCCGCGACAGTTCTTCTTGTTTCCGCGACTGTACTTCTTGTTTCCGCAACTGTTCTTCTTGTTTCCGCGACTGCTCCTTCAGGAGAATCAGAATAGTTCTGAGGTCTACGTCTTGAGTACTCTTAGCCTGCAAACCAGACGTTCCGGGCTTAGATGCAGTATTCTCACATGCTAGAGGTTCTTCAGGTACTGCAATATCCTCCCGCGCTGCAGGTTCCTCGCGTGCAGCTTGGCTCCGGGTCACAACTCCTTTTGGCTCGGTCTCGTTGTCACGTGGCGTTATACCCATTTTCTATCCCACTTCTGACACCAAATGTTACGTTCGTGGGGTGGGTTTTCTATAGAAAATGTATAAATAAGCCACTAATTAAAACTGACACTTTAATTACTAATTAAAGGAACAAACACCAAACTAAAACAGTAATCACACACTTAACACGTCACACTGATTCACTCTCAAACTCGCCGTTAGAATCGCAGTTTTCGCTCTTATGTTAGCTCTTCGCTGTCTCGATATAAAACTACTCCCGGCCGGGTCATGCTGTGTATTTATACCAGCCACTCAAATCTACAAAGTACGAGAAGATTCGACTCTAGAAAGTTCCCGAGTTAGGTGCGCGAACATTCTAGAGTATCGCTGTCTCTTTCTACAGGTTTCTCTTTCACACCCGTCCAGAATGTTCTCTCTATAGCTGTCTCGTTCACATCTTTCCAGAACATTCTTTCGTGCTGTCTCTATCTAATAGTGCTTTCTCTTTCACTCCTATGGGAAATTTAGCTATATACCGATTTGTACTTGAGAGGCTCAAAAGGGGTCCTGAAAACGCCTGAAAACGGGTTTTCAGGTTATTGCGCCATCCGATAGAGGGTATCCTGAAACGGCCTGAAAACATGTTTCAGGCGCCTGGAAACGACGGTATCTGGGGTGAATATTTGATTTTGTATTATGTGAAAGAGGACCTTCTGAAACGGCCTGAAAACGCATTTCAGCCTGCTGAAAACGCTTCTAACGTGTCTAAAATCATATTTGTAGTTTTTATCATGCCATCGGCGTAACATTATGTAACATTTTGTAACACCAATACCGATTGGCAACTTGGCAACTCCCTCCAGTGTCAATCAGAATGGAGAGCAATCATGCTTAACTCTAACCATCTCGTCTCGGAGCAACAAGCGACCATCTCATACGGTCGCGTCTCAGTTGTAAAGAGGAAGGTAAAAGGCAAGCTCTCTGTAAGAAGCGGTGAAAGTGGACCGGACGAGCGAGGAGCTCATAGTGGTGGTCGAGTGAATGGGAAAGAAGTGAAAAATGCTCAACCCGCTTTGGTCTACTGTTATAAAAGCCTGGCAAGGATCTGTTCAGAATGCGTAGCTAAGATGCCAACGCTAACGCTCAGTTGCTTCTCTCATGGTCGTGCCTCTCAGTAGATGCAAAATGCAAAAGGTATTAAAGTTCGCTCTTTCTGGGCTGTTAATGAACATTGTCTTGCAGGTATTAAAACAATTGCAATAAGTTTCTAAAGCTGTCTCTATTCTAATCTGTCCCCTTATTGGGCGTAGGCTACGCAGGGTAATATTAATCGCAAGGCTATTCTAAGACTCCATATGAAAACCGAGTAAATTGAAAAGAAGTATTACTCTAATCAACATTAGTAAAGTTAATCATCATACGTATGAAACATCCTCCTAAATTTAAAGAGTACAGTCTATCAAATGCATTTGTTCATTGATGGAGACTATATCGGCCGAGTCGTAATATTTGTTAAGAAATAAATGAGAAATAAATACCTATATTTTTCCGTTAAAAGTTCTGGCTATTATGCTCTTATAGTACGAATTAATAATGTTTACGTTTTTAGGCTAAAGAATCCGAAGACGCCTCAAAACGGGGCATACTCCTCGCTTTAGCGCAACGAATGGTCGATAACTTCATCTCCGAAAACAAAATGGAGGCCGAACAAGAGGCTCGCCTGTACATCATGATACTCGAGCTACAGGAGAAGTGGGAAGACATTTTGAAGTTCATTGAGAGCCCTCTGTATAATAGGTTATTGCCTGGTGCTACTGCTCAGGCTTGTATACCTTATTTGAAGAAACTGCAGCAGTGGAAGAGGCTTAATCTGATCTGCAAGGAGTTGTTGTATGATAACCAAGATAGGTATGTATTTGTAGTACTTATGTAGGAAGAATGTAGCATGAGCGAACTGTATTGAATCTTTTAAACCTTAATACAAATATTTTAATGTCATTTTTTCTCTCTCTTATATTGTTTGCTGTCATCTTGTGTATGTGTGCCAGTGATCGACAAAATGGGTTCGAAACTTTAACAAAACTTGTGGATCTGACATATCACAAAACTCGCAAGCGAGAATATTGTAATTATTTGAGAAGAAATTGTGTGCGTATCAAATTCTCAAATATTCAATATTTGGGTATCATTGTTTTTATAGCCTTATGGGCTCTTTTATGTGAACTCCACCAGTTTTGTAAAATTTTCAAACCTTTTTTCACTGATGTGATTCTGCCTCCTCATAAAATTCATCACATCATACTTATGCAATTCTTCGGCTCGCTGAATCTCGCTACATTATTTTATAACCAAACAACAATAATATCTGTTCCCACAGGTGGGATTACTACGTCCCCTACTTCGACTCAGTCTTCCACCTTATGAAGGAATCCGACAAAAGCGATTCCTCAGTAGACGACACGGCGGAAAAGTGCCACGAATTCATCTGCCAGCTGGTGGAAAGTGTGGGGGCGGGGCGCGGGCTCCGGGGACCTTACTTGGCCAGATTGGAGCTGTGGCGGCGCCTGGCGGCCGGGGGCGATCCCACTGAACTTCTAGGTATCTTACCTTATATAAGTCACTGGTCTTAACTATGAAACAGATCCTGGTCACGGCATCAAATGTGTCAGCGCACACGGAAAAATGCTTTATGAAAGAACACATAACAGGTCTATTTTAAGAGTCGTGACAAGGTACCTTTCCATGTGCACTGACACAAATTATTACACTACATATACACTAAAGCTGTCATCGATTTTAATTCCCTCGATAGGCACTTGTTTGATCTATACAGCAGATCGTGGTCACGGCACCAAATTGTAATTGATTTCCACGCGTGGTGGCTTTGACGTGGTCATTCATTCCTGTGACCGATTTGTGTTTGCGTCGTCAGACCTCTAATACATTGCACCCTGTTAAAAACAGAGGACATGCAAAATGGATGCCATTTTTTTGGCGAATAGCATCATAAAAAAAGTATGCTGTCCTCTTCTGCTTTTTCGCTGGTAATTCAAATTCAAATTCGATTGTATAGGTTATTCTGTATGTTTATTTTATTTCCGCAGGTAGCGGCGTAGCGCTATGCGTACAGTACCTACGAGTGTTCGCGAACAAGCCGTGCGCGGTTCCGGATCTTCGTCCCTATCTAGAGATGATCCCGCAGGCTGAACGAGAGGAGCACTGCCGGGATTTTCTCACGTGTTTAGGCTTTGATGAGAATAGTGAACCCACTACGGTGAGTCTAATTAATCTGTACGTACTTTAGCGTCGCTTGGTACCCTGCCGAATAATCCTTGTCAGTAGAAAAGGGCCGAAAAAAAATACCTTTCGTGTTAGCGTTTCTACACTTTTTACTTAGGAAGACAGTGAAATCACCACATTGAATCTAAGTTTTCGCTTGATACTCTGCCCAACGAGCCTTGTCCCTAGAAAAAACGCTGAAAATTAAAAAAAATGTTGGCTTTCAAGTTTTCTGCCCATAGAACAATTTGAAAGTGCCTCCTTTTTTGACAGTTGGATTGTTGAACTGAGTACAGTTAATGACGTGTAAACTGTAAATAAGTAACGAGTGAAGATTATGAAGTCGATCCTGCTCACGGCACCAAATTGTAAGAGGCTACCTACGTCTGTGTCTTTCCACTGAGGAAGACAGTGAAATCACCACGTTGAATCTATACCTCCTTAAGTAATTGGCGTATTCTTTCATTGATTTACATTCTCCGCAATGCTTAGGCATCTCAAATAGGCAAACACTTCAAATTGCGTTTAAGAATAATTGTGCGTACGCAGAAACAGTCAATCCACAATTCCAGACAGGCCTTTATCGTGTCACTTTATCTTGTTAGGGTCAATTACTTTTTTTTGTTATTAAGTCACATCACCCAGAGGACAACAGATGAATAGTTTTTTAGAAGAGAGTATCCTGTAAGCTTTACCATCATAATTAGTGTATCATGATGGTAGAGCTTATGGATACTTACAGGTCACCCACTGGGGGACCCACCTAGGAATATAGTCTACGAACAAATAAAACATGGAAGCCGCACGCCATATTAAATTGCCTTTCAAAAACGGTCCTGAATTTTAGTTGACAAGTGTCACCCCCTGTTCAATGCATCAAGGTAATGAATATCAATATCAACCTATAAAAACTTAAACCGCCATTTAAAAATAGTTGTGATTGGTCTATCAAAGTTTTCATTGGCTATATTCTATAAACATTTGTCAAAGTTGTTGCGCCGAAATATGCGCGGTGTTAAGAAAAGCGCTATGTCCTGCCCATCTTGGCACAATTGAACAATTGCTTTTGGGGGCATGTTTGAGCTGGCGTTAGACGTCCATGTTATATATGGTCGCAGAATATAGTAAAATTCAAAGTTTTGTCAATTTGAATGCTAATAAATTGTGATTTTAATAGTGACCCAAGATAACGTAACCATGGCAGCGAGTGACATAAAAAAATGATTGCCCCAAAACGAAATACTCACAAAACAGTATAATGTGTTTGTTTGCAGCCCGACGACATCCAGCGACATATCTCCTGCCTGTCACTATGGCGTCTCACGGCAGCGCCCTTACCGGCGGCGGAGTGCCTATCCCTAGCCACTCGCTTACGGGCACACTACCTTAGAGCTCAGAGCGACGGGTACGCGATACTCGCCGCGCACCATTACATATATGCCGGTGAGTGTTTGTGATTGGTGAGTTCTGTTGGCAATGAGGCGCAATTTGGAGATAATACCCATATTAGGGAGCTTCTTATTTTTGCAATTTTGTAGAATTTTCGAACCAATAGTAGAAGTAATAGTAGTCGAAGTACGAAGTTCAAGAAAGGCAAAATTATTAGTCGTTTTTTTATTACTTCGGTAGCGACCCCTAATTTTTGTTTATAATAATGAAAAAAAAAAAACAAATATAGTTTACTTATAAAGTAAGAAAATGAGAGGGTGCCCCATAAAAAATTGCAATCGGGAGAGCAAAGAGCTCCTTTATTGGTTCGAACATCATAATTGCAAAAATTAGAAGCACCATAACCCATATTTTCAGACAAGTTGATATTTTGTCCAGAGAAAAAAAAACTACACGTCTCTATACCATTCTTAAGTTGAAAGTAAAAAAAAATGTATACAGACCTGCAAACGTGCATTATTTCATAATCACGCACTTTCAGAACTCAATCTTGGTTTTATCACCAACTTAAAACTTTAAACCTGAAGTTCACATACATTTTTTGTTAAAATTATTGTTGTTTATTACTTTATCTGCGAACGTGTTTCACGATTGTGTCAAAGACGTCCAAAGTTATGGAAAGTCAGCCATGTTTTTTACCTTTTTTTACTTTGAACTGAATAATGGTATGCATACTGTGGTTCACGACTACTAGTAATAAGTTGAGATCTTCTCAATTGCTTCTGTCATAAAATTGTGACAAATGTAAATTTTATTTTATTTTCAATTACATACCAATATTTTACATACAAATAATAAGTGGCACTTATAATTAGCTAAAGTAAAATAATCATAAAAGCACAAATACAGCTTGGGCAAACCCAAGAGGCTTTCTCAACATTGGAAAGGACTTTGACGTTACAAGCATGATTGTACTTGAGAACTTATTGCTGCTAGAATTTCATTTGGCACCTCCGTTGCGGCAGTAAGCTTAACTCGTATTATTATTTATTTCTTATTCTTATTCCTTAATGAATATAAGCTCAATGTTAATAAATAAATTTGCATGCTGTGATTACCTATAAGTGGGAGATCAATTGTAAATGAACTTGGCCAAAATTCTGTAAAATGGGTATTGGATCTTCTGTTGGTGATCCTTATAAACAAGTAAACAAATACTCTTGGCCCACTAATAGTTCCTCCGAACAACAATCTCATATCATACTGTTATTCAAATTCTTACTCATCCTGCACGACTTCGAAAATTCGTAACTGCAATATAGAGCAGAGGTCTTTCATTTCGCTAAGATTCACGACAGTAGATGCCAGTCTTTGCTCAGGAAAATTCACAAGTTTTAAATTATAAATTTATCGGCCGAGGGGTGCATCCGCCGCGAAAGCTGAGTACGTAGGTTCGATCCCCACCTCGGACATTAGGTGATCTTGGTCGTTTTTCTTTGGTATATGACATCTAATATTATAATTTATATAGTATTAAGTAATGTGACTACTGGGGAAAAATAGAAAGTACAAATCAAAATATTTAGTTAATAAATAATTTGATTTGTGTTTTCACAATACGTTCACAAATTTTACTTAACAAGGTTGTTTATCGGGTGACTTTTGTTTCAGCGGTTGAGTTAGAAAGCTCAGACCCCATAATGGAAGCTCTTTGTTTGTTAGAGCTGGTGTTGCATCGTTCTCCAGCCAACTACCACGTCAAGTTATTGCTCATCAGCCTCTACCATCTTCTAGGTGAGGCAATCTTATCCAACTGTCAGATATTAAAATGCTCAAAAATATCGGAATATGTACTCTATGCCATGACAATAATGCCCTGCTAAGCGAAATAGCGATATCTCAAAAATAGAGGCATTTGGAAATGGAATCGTCAGCTATAGCATTTAAGGTAAGGCATGTTTGCATTAAATTTTATTTTTAGATATCGCTATTATGCTTCATCATCAGCCTATGTTAGTCTACTGCTGGACGTAGGCCTCTCCTATTAACTATGCGTATAGACGCATTAGGAGGTAAATGCCCATAATCGCCACGCTGTGCAAGCGGATTGGCGATCGCAGTAATGTGTGACGTGTGATGACGCTGCTGCCCATCATCAATATTTTGTCAAATAATAGTCAGTGACACTTCAATCCCTTAGTCGACTCTTACGACACCCGAAGGAGGAGTTGGGGTGGTGACAAAAGTATTCTTACTGGCCGTCACCACACGGCCCATATGCACTCTATGCCATGACAATACTGCCCTGCTAAGCGAAATAGCGATATCTCAAAAATAGAGGCATTTGGAAATGGAATCGTCAGCTATAGCATTTAAGGTAAGGCATGTTTGCATTAAATTTTATTTTTAGACATCGCTATTATGCTTAGCAGGGCAGAATAGGGGCCTGGCGAACTTCGAAGTTGGTTAATTTCGAGTATTTTTCTCTGTCACTCCAACTATTTTGGAGTACGTGAAATGGTCACTGTTCCACTCCATGATCGATATGTCGAGCCATCATCGACTTAAATCACGTGAGTATCACCTAAATTCAAGTCATCGACCTAAATTTAATATTTCGATGTTAACGACTGTCAGGCAGGTTATCATTTATGCAACGAAGTCTTTTTGGTGTTTTTGATAGATTCTTCCTGTATTGGATAGCTTGCACTAAACGGCCCCACCAATGTCACCTTGGTGGTCAAATTGTCAGATGTAATGGATAATTTACTGGCAACAACCTATTAAATAAGTGGCATTGTCGGGGAGCTATATCGTCCCTTCTCAATTTCTTTTGTCTATTTTTTACAAAGCCATATTAATTTTAGCTCCTTTATCAACATACATTGGCTCAACAAGTTTTTGCGAAACAAACATGTAAGTATTATACATTTTGATTTGAGTTTTTCAGAAAAAATTCTGCCAGTGTTGACATATTTTTTCTTCTTACGACCTCAGGAATACGCAGTTAAAGTTTTTCTGTTTCGTCATGTTACTCTAACTTTTTTAAAACAATATCTTTATTCTCAGGTAACGCTCTAGCAGCGGACAGCATCTACCAACGGCTAGAAGTGAAACATATCCAACTAATTTCCCTCGGTTGGTTGCACTGCGCGCGTCTCAGCGGCGCCTTGGCTTGTGCCAGGGCTTTACAACTCCTTGCTGACACTAGGGCCTTCCGGGACCACCAACATAAGGACGTGAGTACAAGTTATTTCAAGACCAATAAAATTATTATCACTTACAGTGCATTCCTTACTTGTCTTATCATGGAAACAAACAAAACGTCAAAGATGATCAAAGACAATCACTAGTGGTCCTATTTGCTGACGACAGTACCGTAATTATCAAATGTAAAAATGAAAATAACTATGAATCTGAAATTAATAATACAATTGTGGACATAATTCATTGGCTTAATATGAATAATTTAGTGATAAATCTAGACAAGACAAATATAGTACATTTCTGCCAACGTAAACTGCCACCCCAAATAAATTCCAACTTTGAAGGTAAACAAATAGACTCGGTCACCGTTACAAAGTTTCTGGGAGACGAACATTTATCTTGGAAAGTCCATGCGGAAGATACATGCAAAAAATTAAATCAGTATGCCTACGCACTATATAAATTAGCAAAACACGCAAGTCTTCATACAGTTTTAATAGCTTATAATGGGTTTGCAGCTTCAAAACTAAGGTATGGGATATTTTTTTGGGGCAACTCCACAAGTAGAAACCATGTGTTTCAAGCACAGAGAAACTGTATTAGAGCCATGTGTGGTCTCGAAAAGACCGAAAGTTGTGTGCCTTATTTCAAAAAATGTAAGATTTTGACCATGCCCTCTCTTTTCATTTTCGAGACGATTATGTTTGTCAAAAATAATATGCAATTATTCAAACAACACAGTGAGATCACTAATAGAAATTTGAAGAATAATCAAACTTGCAATCTTTGTATGATCCCTGCAAATACAGCACTAATGCAAAAAAGCATTTTTTGTATGGCCAGTAAATTGTACAACCATTTACCCTATGACATTAAATCCTTGAATAAATTGCAATTTAAAAATAAAGTAATGAAATTATTGATTGACAAATGTTACTATTCAATTTCAGATTATTTAAATGATAACTTGGATAGCAATGCGCCATTATATTAATTACTCATTATTTATTATCCAGAATTGAACTTGACATTCAATTTGTAAATAATACTGGCTTACTAGTTTTTTAAGAATTTGACATATGTAATTTGTAATTTGAATTGTAATGTAATATTAATGATAGTATTGTATATGCCTATGCATGCAAATTGTTAGGTTTAAGTCTACATATTTTTGTACGCCAATTGGCAAAACATAGTGACACGTATTTTTATAATTAACCACCAATGTAACTACCTATGTTTACAAATAAATCCTACTACTACTAGAAATGTAGAAATAAAGAAATGTCAGCGATAATTTCACTATTTACGTAAATAGAGGATTATCGATTTTGCGTCGTCTGTCAGGAAGAGAATTAATTAGTACAATCAAATACATATTGAAATCAACTACAACAATTTTGGTAAATTACTGCAATTTATTGTAATTGCATTTTACCCAAGTTGTACTTTAAGTATTAATATCGATATATTGTCATGCCAACATTACGGTACATAGATAATCGCAATGTCAGATGTCGTGAGGGTTATCCGGCCGTAACAGCGTTTATTGACGAAAATCTTTACAGAAATGATATTTTTGGATGATTATACAGGGTTACTTTTTCACCGGTACAATAAATTTTCCCACGTATTTGGTATCGATAATAGATTACATTTATCAAATAAAATTGACATATTTTTTTTTCATTTATTATTAATTTATCCTTCATGCAAATGTAAAATGATGGGATTACTAATGACAAGACGTCAAAGGGGTGCGGGACGCGGGGGGCGGCGGAAAGGGGTGAGCGACCTGCCGGTCGGCGCACGAGTTGGCAACATAGCAGTTACCTTAATCTGGGTGACTAGGTCACGTCAGTCCCGCGCTTGTCGTATGTGTGTGCACGCGTGCCGCATCGTACTACCTTCAGTCGGAAATTGCTCCTACGAAATGGTTCGTAGTTATTTTCTCATTGGGGAAAATGTGCCCCGCCTGGAAAATGCCAGTGTTATAGCCATGGCCAGCCAGGTCAACAGATTTGACCCCGTGTGACTGTTTTTGTGGGTGACTGTTTTTGCGGCGGGTAGGCTCAAAATTTAAAAGACTTAAAAAATCTAATAATAAGTGCATTTGATGAACTTAAAAGTGAGAACTACAGACTTGTGTTGGGAAATATCGAAGGAAACATTCAAAAACGGGCTAGAGTGTGTTTCAGCCAACATTTTGAACACTTGCTTAAGTATGTGAATTAATAAATTAGTATGAGAAATGGACTCCATTACTTAGGTATGTTTTTTTGATTCCAATCATTGTGCATAAAGTTGATTTAAAATTTTTAAATACGCCTCAATGAAGAAAGTTTCTGTCCTACTTTGTAATTTTATCACGTTTCCCAGACATAATTTAAAACATTCGACAAACTTCACACACAGAATAATTCTTTATTTTGACGGTCCTAAGCCCGTGCTGTCTTGTAGTGTACTTGTAGTGCAAGTATGAAGGAAGATTTGGGAGGTCATAGTCATAAGTTGATACCCAGCGCACATTACGCCGCCGCACCGTTTTTCCAACCCGTCATGCCGCGGGCGATGACGTTGTAAACAAACAGTTGCCAGTTCCCTTCCGTCGCTAAAGATCATATTCGCAAAACATGATAATCGCAAAATATGATAATCGCACAACATGATAATCGCAAAATATGATAATCGCAAAACATGATAATCGCAAATGATCATTTTCGCAAAACATCATATTCGCAAAATACGATAATCGCAAAACATGATAATCGCAAAATATGATAATCGCAAAATATGATAATCGCAAAACATGATAATCGCTAAATATGATAATCGCAAAACATGATAATCGCAAAATATGATATTTGCAAAACATCATGATAAGGCACTGGTCCCACCAAAAGCGATTTAGCGAGTGATTGATAACTCGGCTACAGAAACGAACAGCTAGCCGCGATTTCGTTCATGTAAAGTTTCATTATTTATAATTATTTTTTTTGCTGGCAATGTAAAATACAATTAGGCTTCGAGTAATCGGTGAACATACTTACATAGAAAAAAAAATGCTCATAAAAATAAAACATTGACGAATTAAGAACCTCCTCCTTTTTTGAAGTCGGTTAAAAACAGTTAGAATTGAGAACCTCCTCCTTTTGTTTTAGAAGTCGGTTAAAATATATCCTCTTTAATTCTAACCAGGAACTTACTGTTTATGCAACAGGCCGGCTATACTTCCTGCTAATTATGAAATAATAAATATAAGGAGATGTCATCTCTTGTTACTGTCATTATTTGCTTGTGATAGATGTGAAGTAAAAAATGGATAATAGTGAAATAAAATTTATAAAAAGTCAAAAAAATAAACGTGTCCTGCTACATGGAGGATATAGGTACAACTTTTATTTACAAAATAAGTCAGGTACATCAAATTGGCGATGTTCCAAGCAGCAAGATTGCCGTACATCGTTAACTCTAAATAATAATAATCAAATTGCAAGACCTGCAAAGCATACTTGTGGCCCTCCTGATTATACGCGAAATCGAATTAGTGCAATTGTCGACACCTGCAAAAATCAAGTCTGCGAAAATTTTGAGTCGGTGCAAAAAATTTATGAGACGAATATTCACAATCATAACTTAGAAGACCATGAAATTCCAAAATTTGAATCGGTGAAGGACAGTCTTCACAGAGCCCGTAACAGATTTTTAAAAATTGTAAATTCTAAAGGGACAGACTCGAAAAATATTAAATTGCCACAAAGTTTAGTGAATGAGTTCTATTTGTATGACGAATGCGATTCATCTGACAGAATAATATTTTTTTCAACTCTGCCTCGCGAAGAAATAAAAGAATATTTTCAAGAAATAAATACCTTTTACGGTGATGGTACATTCAAAGTCGTACCTGCACCATTTTATCAGATGTACACGTTGCACGCGGACGTTGCTCGAACCGAAGACACAGTAAATTTTATACCGTTAATTTAAGGTCTCCTTCCAAACAAAAAACAAACCACATATAAAAGGTTCTTTACGATACTTAAAGAACAGTTCGGTTTAAAGTTGGTTTCTTATAAATGTGATTATGAATTGGCTGTAGTGAAAGCTGTAAAGAAAGTCTTTCCGTCTATACATGTCACCGGATGTTACTACCATTTCTGTAATGCTGTTTTCAAAATGAGCGAAACATTGAAAATTGATGAAAATGCAGAATGCAGCAAAATCACAGAATTTTGTACTTTCTTGCCTTTGTTGCCTCCGAGATTGATTCCCGATGCCTTTTTTTCCATTATTCAAATGGCTCCGCGTTTAGCCGATAAATTTCTGGACTATTTCAATAGGCAATGGATGAGAAATATCACAACCGACATTTTAAGTTGTTATAAACAAAAAAACAGAACTACCAATGGTATCGAAGGCTGGCACCACCGCATCAACACTAGAATCCAAGCAAAGCCATCTTTATTTCTGTTTATATCACTGCTGAAAAAAGAAGCCAAGATCCAAAAAATTAAATTAAACAGAAACGCTCTTCATTTTCCCGACACCAAAAGAAATAAAAAAACAATACAGAAAAACAAACAAATACACAATATCATCGCAGATTACGTAAAACATAAGATAAGCCTTCAAGTTTGCCTGAAACGTTTGTTGTTATTAAGACGCCTTTAATAATTAAACCTTAAAGTGAGTAAACGTCTACGTAGCAAAATGTGCAGAAAAATCAATTTGCTACATAGACGATTTTGTACTAACCCATAAAACGAAGTTTAAGAAGCATATTGTTTTAATTAGGAAGCTGTATTATGTTAAGTTACTTATGTTTTTATCGAGAGTTATAATTATGAGATTAAACTTGCTTAAAAAATGTTTTTTCGTCTATTCATTACGCTCATTCAGCATAAAAACCTGGTATGGTCGGTAGCTGTAAAGCAATATCTTAAGTAACTACTTATGGTCATTTTCGGAAAATCTGATGGTCCATTAGGCACAGGTCCCACTAAATGCGAGTTAGCGAGTAATAGCTTGGCTATAAAACGAACAATAGATAATCGCTACCGTGTAAATAAAAGAAACACGGCGATATTTGTAGTTCATTGCTGAGTGAGTAACTATACTAGCTGTTCGTTTTTGTAGCCGAGTTATCAATCACTCGCTAAATCGCTTTTGGTGGGACCAGTGCCTTATCATGATGTTTTGCAAATATCATATTTTGCGGTTATCATGTTTTGCGATTATCATGTTTTGCGATTATCATATTTTGCGATTATCATATTTTGCGATTATCATGTTTTGCGATTATCGTATTTTGCGAATATGATGTTTTGCGAACATGATCATTTGCGATTATCATGTTTTGCGATTATCATATTTTGCGATTATCATGTTGTGCGATTATCATATTTTGCGATTATCATGTTTTGCGAATATGATCTTTAGCGACGGAAGGGCCAGTTCGTGTGTTTTGCTAGTTATGTACATTGATAATGCGTAATGCGTCCAATTTTCTTGTTAGGTTTGCGGATAAGTTCAAGCATCGGTATTTTAGTTTTTTTGTTCTAAAGGGGTGGTAACAAAAAATGCTAGTATTCTGTAACTTGGACTACTATTACGTATGTTGATTTTTTGTACTGGTGAAAAAGTAACCCTGTAATACTTTGCGAGTTTTTAATGTATTATCTCGGGTCAGTGGTGTAGGGAATTAGAACCGGAAGTCGATATTTTATTTATTTGCTACACTTTTACGATTCAAAAGCGCACGTTGCTGGGACTACTTGAATAAAGAACACTTTGATTTTCAGAGCGTGGAGCACCTAACATACGCGTACAAATACGGAACGTTCGAGAAGCTAGTAGAACTCGGTCGGTGGAGCTCCACCCTGGGCCGCTGTGCGTGGGGCGCCGCCGCCGCCCGGGAGCGGGTGTTACTCGGGCTGCTAGCTGGCCCTCCCGCCCCGCTGCACGGCCCCGCCCCGCTGCCCGGCCGCACTGTGTGAGTACTGTGGTACACCTGACTGTACACACACACACACACACACACACAACACACACACACACCCACCCACACACACACACACACACACACACACCCTCTCACTCACTCACTCACTCACACACTCACTCACTCATGCACACACACACACACACACACACACACACACACACACACACACACACACACACACACACACACACACACACACACAACACACACACACACCCACCCACACACACACACACACACACACACCCTCTCACTCACTCACTCACTCACACACTCACTCACTCATGCACACACACACACACACACACACACACACACACACACACACACACACAACACACACACACACCCACCCACACACACACACACACACACACACACACACACACACACACACACACACACACACACACACACACTCACTCACACGCACGCACGCACGCACGCACGCACGCACTCACTCACTCACTCACTCACTCACTCACTCACACACTCACACACTCACACACTCACACACTCACTCACTCACACACTCACTCACTCACTCACTCACACACACACACACACACACACACACATACACACACACACACACACACACAAACTAAAACGCACGTACTCATAATACAGGGTCCTTAGACAAGTTGCCAATCGCTAACGCTTAATCATCATTCGTAAGCGAAAGGCAGTTAATTGTCTTTGTCGCACTAATATAAAAGAGTGACAGAAAGGGAAAACTAGATACGCAACTAAGCGCTAGAGAATGGCAACTTGGCTAAGCATCCTGCTTCCGCTTTTTCATAATTCGCGCGCATTGTAAACTTGTACAGTTTTTAGGTCGTTGGCAAAACATTTTGCGCATTCATTCACAAAGGGTTCAGTTTTATTATGTTGTTGTTTTTTGTAAACGTACTATTAGCTGCAGGATTGCGAACCTAATTCATAAATGAATGAATTCATCATGTAACAACGTGTTTTATGTGCTAATATGTAACTACGCACAGAAAACCTACATAACCGTAGAAAACCTACGGTCCGTAGTTGCTAACGCTTTGCACCAACTTTCAACGAAATGTCATTCGTAGTATCCATAGTTAAAAGAAATCTCTTTAATCTCCTAAGGGCATGTTTCACCATCCCCAAATAACACATACTAGTCAGATGAATGTTAGCTGTCATTTTCTTTTATATGCCCGTGGAAAAGGATAGTGATAAATTTATCTGACAGATACAGGCCCGCTACCGCGAACACCGAAGTTCGCATTTTTTTTATTTTTCTTTGTCACTCTAATGACAGTACCTAATGACGCCTTCATTGGCCAAATCCCTGAAATTTACGAAATTCGGTGTTCGCGGTAGCCGGCCAGATATCTGACTGTGAAAGAAGCCGTAAACGTTGTATAAGGACGTGTTAAATTTCAAATCATTATCATATCAGCCGAAAGACGTCCACTGGTGAACATAGGCCTCCCCCAAAAATTACCACAATGACCGGTCCTGCGCCACCCACATCCTGCATTTCAAATATTCTTGTTTATTTCAGTGACAACCGGGATCTCAGCATAATAGTCAGTTACGACCCCCCGCAGTGCCAAGACCCGGACCTCAAAGCCAAGAGCTTCGAAGAGGAACTATCGTACCTGAGGCTCAAAGATGGACTCGTGTCTTCCATAGCGCTGTGCATAGAGCTAGCTGATAGTAGACCTGTTGATGAGAAAAAGGTACCACCATCAGCCTATACAGGGTGTTTCCGCGGTCGTCATCCCAACTGTGAAAAACGTGTTAAGATGGTGTTTCTGAACAATGTTTCCCATGGCACCTATAAGAACAAACGTACTTTTTTACGACTAGTAAAGTTCCAGTTCATTAATATGTATACAATTTTCCATACTAATTCTTCCCCAATGTGTTTACATAATTATGAAACGAGACTGGAAATTATGAACACTTCCGCATTGGTCGGTATGAAATCAGTTAATTTTTTTGCGCGATATTCATATTTGTTCCATGGGAAACCTTGTTCAGAAAGATCATCTTAACACGTTTTCCACAGTTGGGATGACGACCACGGAAACAGCCTGTATTAGTCCACTCCTGGACAAATGCCTCTCCTATTTTTGTCAGCCTCCGTAGCCTAGTTGGTAGTGACCCTGCCTACGAAGCAGGAGGTTCTGGGTTCGAATCCCGGCGAGGGCATTATTTGTGTATTTATTTATCACAAATATTTGTTCCTTGGTCATGGCTGTCTATGTATTTAAGTATCTATATGTATCATCATCATCATCATCAGCCTATGTTAGTCCACTGCTGGACGTAGGCCTCTCCTATTAACTGTGCGTATAGACGTATTAGGAGGTAAATGCCCATAATCGCCACGCTGGGCAAGCGGATTGACGATCGCAGTAATGTGTCCACTATGATGACACTGCTGCCCGTTATCAATGACACTTCAATCGCTTAGTTGACTTTTACGACACCCACAGGGAGAGTTGGAATGCTGACAAATAAAAATGATTATGTTTTATCGGTGTATACATTTGTCCCGTGCAAATGTAATCTCTGACCTGCGTGGTGTAATTTTGTATTGGCGGTTAAAAGGTTAACAAATAATTAGAGTTGAACGCTTTATACAAGGTGCCCACTGCCCACGAGGAAAGGGAAAAATTCTAACAGCATATTCCTGAGACTAAAAGAAGCAAAAACTTTTTTTTGCTTTTTTTGATGTTTTGAACGCCTTAATACACAAAATAGTAGATTGTACAACAAGTGCATAAAGTGACTCATTTTTAACCGAGGCAATTTTTTGGTCTGAGCGAAGCGAAGACCAAAATAGTAGACGAGGATAAAAATGGACATTTATGCCCGTGTTGTACACTCTACTTTTCACTTCGTTTGCGAGGAAAGTAAAATAGTAAAAAACATTTTTCACTGCAATTAACACCTAAGTTGTCGTAAAGCGAAAGAAGAAAAAATATACAACCAATACCCGCCAACTCATTTTTTAACTATTTTTTTTTAATTTTCTACCTGGGATCAGGCTTCATATGCTCGGTTTTCTGCCAAGTCAAACATTTCGGAGCATTTGTGAACGATAATCGATATCTATTTTATGTAATTTACTAAATTTAATGACAGAAAATACAGAATTCAAATATTAAATAAAAAAATATAACAAATTTTGTCAGCTATACTATTTTATTGATAAATAAAATTGTCCAACATGTTTTAACTGTTTGGCTGTTGGGACCGATTACCTTAGCCCATCTTAGCCTTAGAAAACAATTTTACTTTTATGCTCTAGAACACGAAATGCGATTTTATGTCGTCTACGCACGACATAAAGGTGCACTTTTTGAGCATGAGAAGTGAAAAAGGATTTTATTAATCAAACTATCGCAAAAAATGCACTTTAAAGTATTTTTTTTTACATTTGCTAGGTAATTCAAGATAGTTTTGTTTATTTGATGTCCGTCAATTAAGTGTGACAAGACTAAGACAACATGGTGACAAAATCGTTTCCTAAAATGCGTTTATCATAGCGTAACGGTCTAAAACGGGTTTAAGAAAAAATCTAATTTTCTCTTAAAATAGTCTGAATCCAGAAAACTTCATATGACATTTTTAACTTCAAATTTGGTCAGAAATCCGCTGTTGATTTTTTCCCTTTCCTCATGGGCACATTGCATAAGGGTACCGAACACAGACGAGTTTAATTCTGTCTTTGTCGCAGGCCCATTACGAGGAGCTAACGGCGTGTGTGAGTGCCTTCAGCGAAGCGATGGCGAAGTGCCGGGACCTATACGGGACCCGGCGGCGGTGGCGGGTCTCCGAGCCCTTCCCTAGCAGAATTATTGGTAACTAAGCTCATTCAACGAATGTATACATAATGTAGTCCTTAACCCTTAAATGCATAGTGATGTATACAGGGTGGGAATGAGTGTACCGACAATCTTTACCAATGCATTTTTGATGTCAAAAGAAGTAAAAAATATTATGATATGAGACATGTGTCATTTTCGGACAAAAAAAATAAAATTCTTGTTTGTGATTTTTTGATTTTTCTATACATGACCAGTAATAAATTGTAGGGAAATATTTTTTTTTTTTTTCAATTTTATTATTAATTTTTTTTTGTTGAACATTTTTCTGATACTTTTTTGTCTTTTTCTCTAACTTTCGTCAGTGAGTATGTCAAGATGAAAACTATTAGTGTAAAAATTTTAATCGTGCAGGCATTTATCTGTGACTTATGATGAAAATAGTTTTTTGAAAAACATATCATTATCTCTTAAACTAAGCCGAATCCAGAAAAGTTCATATGACATTATAGTATCAAAATGTGGGCATGAACACACCATTCAAGTTTGTTGCGTTACTCACTAACCAGCCTGTATATGCATCAGTGGCGTGCACAGGGTTTTTGGTCAGGGTAGGCAATTTTTTTTTTACCTGACGAACAAATTATTTTGAACATCACATTGCCAACTCGCGGGCTATGTATGTATGTACACAGACTCACTAAAATTCTATAACATGCGACAAAAACTAGGTCTTATTTATTTTATTTATCTCGACCGTAAGTCTCGATGTAACATAAGCACCCAATGCTTTACAGATCGCTGGTGTTTTTCAGCAGAAATGCAACCAGCTAGCTAAAATGTTCGTACCTACCTTATTTACGTGAAATTGGCGAGTACGGCTACGGATACGGACTAACAACAACTTTTGAAATAATTACAATACAACTGTTGCATACACGTACCTTTACAAACTTCTTTTGTTTTATTTGTTAAAATCTGCTAAATCAACACGTAAACGAGACACAACACAGTCACAGCTACAATCATCATTCACAATTAAAACTCATATCATAATTCAGTCACGCACGGCCCCATCAAATCTAACACAATTACACTAAAAATTTAATCGAAAAGGTAAGAAAATTGCTCCATATCGAACTATACATAGGTAATAACAATAAAATAGTTTTGATATTATCACAAATTATCTGCTTCTAACCTTCAAAAGTGTATTGCATTGCAAACAACAAAAATGGCTGTTTGTATTTGTAAACAAATAAACCGGACATTATTGTAACGCATCTCACTTCAATTAAAAATCATACCAAAGGAGACCTTTTTAATTTGGCCACGACTTTGCGCGACCAGTAGACCTACCGCGAACGATTGACGTGTTGCTTTTCTGTCGCACTTACGTTCGAATGTACAAGTGCGAGAGCGAGGCAAAACTTCATTCGTGGTAGGCCCTCTACGATGGCGACTCCATAAGTTGAGATACCAATATCGGCTCTCTCTCGCACGTATGGCATAGGCGCCGCTTGTTTTCGTTCTTGTGTGCGTCATTTTCTATCTATGTGTGAACTGGGTGAAAATATGTATATAGTTCACGGACATGTTTACACAAACGCACGGAGTGAGTATGTGTGTTTTTGCAGGCTGTAATAGCAGTTGCCTTATCCCAGGTGTCGCTCTCCGCGTTCTGGCGCAGCCGCGCGCGAATTCCGCCTATTGCGATCGTATGCGAGCCGAGTCGCGCGCAAATTTAAATCCCCGCGAGCTCCGTTAATACTAAACGGATAAGTGGAAAGTGGATTTCTTTCAGAAAACATTACACATTATTATAATTTATAATGGAGACGAATAAGTGTATGTATATTCTATTCTGCTAGGGTAGGCAGTGCCTATTTGCCTATATGGAGTGCACGCCACTGATATGCATCATGTATTCTTGACTCTATTGACAATATGTCAAAATTCAAATCCGAATAAACCTTTGTCAATGTCATGCACTTAAGGTTTAATTTTTGAAGTCCATACTATTGTAATATTGCCTTTAATTAATTGCCCTGCCGATAGGGTATATTTGTTATTAATTCATTAATCGAGATTCTGACGTGTAGGATACATTTTGACACGAGTGGAAAATATATGGATATTTCTCAGAGCTTAAATGGACATCTCATTCATCTGGTCACGTTTTTTTGGAAGTGGTTACATCTTTTGGTATAATTTTCGGTCGTCAGATACAGCACCCATTTCTCTATAAGACAACCAAAGCCAACCTCAAATCATTCAGCCACTTCCAAAAAAACGTGACCAGATGAATGAGGTGTCCGTTTAGACTCTGAGAAATACCCATATTGATTTAAAACTTTCACGATTATCACTCATATTTTAATTTATTCAAATTTATATTTTTTACGTCAGGATAATTATTAAACGTAAGTTTACGCGAAAACCCATTTGTTGTAAAATACGAGTGGAAAAGCTTACAAAAGGTTACACATTGATAAGCGTTTTAATAAAAATAATTGACGGTTGATGCTATCAGCGTCGTTGATGAGTAAATCTTTTTTCTTTAATAAGATTTTTTTCCGTCTAGCAAATATCTCGTCGTACTAACATTGTCGATATCGATACAGCCGATAAAAAAAATCAATCCCTATGATAAAATAATGTCAGTGCGACAAGACAACGGGGTCTAGTGATCAACAATTAATCTATTAATATCTTTTAAAAAACCTATCATTTTTAGTTTTAAAAAAGTACCGCTGACTTTCCTCTGTTCTTTTATCCACTCACTTGCTTTGATTTTTGCGATAGACTCTAAGTCTATGTAAAATAAAATAAGAGTGATGACATGTAACAAAAGCTGCATGAAACAAGTGAGTGGCTATGTCAATCCTAACTTGTAGTTACTACGATTTCATTCGCCGTACGATACGAGAGTTTCAAAATCAAGAAACCATTTTTGTTATCAGCTTTCGTGTCATCCCCCGTACCTTACCGGGAGTTATACTCATGCGCTCTCACGCTGGTCGGCGAGCTGGCAACGTCGCACACGGCGCGAGCGCACGAGCTGGCAACACAGGCCGCGTCTGCGGTGCGAGCGGCGCGGGGGGAGCTGCGGGGGGTGGTGCCGAGGGGAGGGTGGGGGATGAGAGAAGCGTTGGAACATCTCAGTGTTTACTTAGAGGTTAGTACCGATATGTACAATTGTACACCTATAGTCTGATTTCTAAGAACGAACTTTTGACATTATACAGGTTGTAAGTCTAATACGGGCGAAGCTCTTAACGGGTGTTAGTTTACGACATAATAAGTACATTCAAATAACGTTTACTTAAAATTAGAGCAACAAAATTATCCATACAAAATAATTCGGCGCGCAATGTAGAGCAACATACGCGAGTTAAGCACTCGTTGACAGCTAATTTCAAAAGCAGATGACATAACTGCCATATCAACAATAACAAATGTTCGTACCTACATTGCTGCTCCGATAATCTTAAAAAAAATCTGTGGGGTCTAAATTAAGAGTAACTTTAAAAAAAGCTTGTAATCCATGATTACACTAATGAATCCCATACCTGGTTTAATTGATCGCCCGTATTAGACTTACACACTGTATATTAATCCTTATTAAATGAGGGTAAGACTCACCATTTTTTCGATAGCCTTAACGTCATAGATATAAGGGTCATTTCTAAACTGTCAAAAGTTCATTCTTAGAAATCTCAGACTATACTAAAGGCGAGTTGGCAACGTCGCACACGGCGCGAGCGCACGAGCTGGCAATACAGGCCGCGGCCGCGGTTGGAACATCTCAGTGTGTTTTTTTCTTAGAGGTTAGTATATGTATGTACACCTACTGAAGGCGAGTTGGCAACGTTGCGCACGGCGAGAGTGCAGGAGCTGGCAACACAGGCAGCGGCCGCGTTTTGAGCGGCGTGGGGTGAGCTAAGGGGGGTGGTGCCGAGGGGAGGGTGGGGGATGAGAGAAGCGTTGGAACATCTCAGTGTGTACTTGGAGGTTAGTACCGATGTATACCTATAGTCTGATTTCTAAGAATGAACTTTTGACAGTTATATATTAATCTGTAGTGTGTAAACTGTGTACCATTTATCTATGTGTGCCTGCTTAGTATATAAAGCCTATGTATCCTATTATTAGTCAGTCATTAAACGCATTTATTCGTGAATGGTTGTTTGCTTACTATGCTAAGGCCGCCTCCCTTATAAATCCTTATTAAAATGTGGGTAAGACTCACCATATTTTCGATAGCCTTAACGTCATAGATATAAGGGTAATTTCTAAACTGTCAAAAGTTAATTCTTAGAAATCTCAGACTATACTGAAGGCGAGCTGGCAACGTCGCACACGGCGCGAGCGCACGAGCTGGCAATACAGGCCGCGGCCGCGGTGGCAGTTAAGGGACGCGGTGCCGAGAGGGGGGATGGGGGATGAGGGAAGCCTTGGAACATCTCAGTGTGTTCTTTTCTTAGAGGTTAGTACATATATGTACACCTACTGAAGGCGAGTTGGCAACGTCGCACACGGCGCGAGCGCACGAGCTGGCAACACAGTCCGCGGCCGCGGTGGCAGTTAAGGGACGCGGTGCCGAGAGGGGGGATGGGGGATGAGGGAAGCCTTGGAACATCTCAGTGTGTTCTTTTCTTAGAGGTTAGTACATATATGTACACCTACTGAAGGCGAGTTGGCAACGTCGCACACGGCGCGAGCGCACGAGCTGGCAACACAGGCCGCGTCTGCGGTGCGAGCGGCGCGGGGGGAACTGCGGGGGGTGGTGCCGAGGGGAGGGTGGGGGATGAGAGAAGCGTTGGAGCATCTCAGTGTGTACTTAGAGGTTAGTACCGATATGTACACCTACTGAAGGCGAGTTGGCAACGTCGCACACGGCGCGAGCGCACGAGCTGGCAACACAGGCGGCCAGCGCTGTTAGAGCGGCGCGGGGGGAACTAAGGGGGGTGGTGCCGAGGGGAGGGTGGGGGATGAGAGAAGCGTTGGAGCATCTCAGTGTGTACTTAGAGGTTAGTACCGATATGTACATCTATAGTCTGATTTCTAAGAATGAACTTTTGACAGTTATATAATAATATTACGTCAGTTGACAAGCAAAACTCACTAAGTAACAAATACCTACTTGAAATAAAGCTCTTATCTCAGTTCTGGTTTTATACTGACATAAGAGGTTGCTAAGAGTAGTGACAGTTTTTATAGTGAGTTTTGCTTGTCAGCCGACGATTAATCCTTATTAAAATGAGGGTTCACAGAAGGACTCACCATTTTTTCGATACTCTTAACGTCATAGATATAAGGGTAATTTCTAAACTGTCAAAAGTTCATTCTTAGAAATCTCAGACTATACTGAAGGCGAGCTGGCAACGTCGCACACGGCGCGAGCGCACGAGCTGGCAATACAGGCCGCGACCGCGGTGGGAGTTAAGGGACGCGGTGCCGAGAGGGGGGTGGGGGATGAGGGAAGCCTTGGAACATCTCAGTGTGTTCTTAGCGGTTAGTACATATATGTACACCTACTGAAGGCGAGTTGGCAACGTTGCGCACGGCGAGAGTGCAGGAGCTGGCAACACAGGCAGCGGCCGCGTTTTGAGCGGCGGGGGGTGGTGCCGAGGGTAGGGTAGGGGATAAGAGAAGAGTTGGAGCAGATTAACGTGAATTCCATATTTATTCTTTGTGTATACAATTTTACTAAATATTAATGTGTAAGTCAAAAATACAATGTATTATTTGCGTTCAACGTTATATGTATAACTAAAAAATTAGCTTTTTGTGGCTACGTAAAAGTTTCACTCTACCTTACCTGCCCTATAAGTTGTGACTTTTTGTTACCGTACCGAGCTCTATTGTTGATATCTTAATTTTTGTTCCACAGTTCATCGGCGTAATGACCTTCCTGCTCGGAGTATGCAACGAACTCTCCACGCCTGCCCACACGAAAAAATCCAAAAAGAAAACCAACCAATCACCTGACGAACTGCGAACGGCAGAATTACTCTCCTCCCTCAACCAAGCCGTCCAAGATTCGATCGCCGACGTCGAACAAATCATAGAAAAATGGCCAAAGTACACCTTCAACTCTACCCTAGAAACTGAACTTAGCAAACTAACTCTAGATAAATACCAATGCCCAGTTCAAAATAAACTGAATAACGGACTGAAAGAAGTATTAAATGATCTTGGGAAAATACTTAAGAAGAAATTGAAGTATTTGAAGAGTGATGTGATGTGATATGCATATCTGTTATATTGAGTTTTGTTATGTTAATGTATTGTAGTTATATGGCGATGGAGGGTGTATATAAAGTTGTAGGTGAGTTCCATAGAAAACCACGATAACCCTTAACCCTCTGCCGCTGTCGGTCACGTGACATGTTGTGTCTTATTATATTATCAACACCATAGAGTTGAAAATACGTCTGAGATACGTCACCTCAGTTGCAGAGGGTTAATGCATTTTTGGCTCATGTGTTAACATACTTTTGTAGACTATAAGAATGATTGTATGCTGTTTGTTTCCCAAATCTATAAAATAAAATAAATTAATTGCTTAATGACTGTGCACTAATAGGGATGATGCCTGTAGTTCAAATAAATTATTTAACATTATGCACGACATAATACATGAAGAAATTCTTCCTAAAATGTAGATTGCAGTAATTTTTATACAGAACTTTTATTTAATAAATTTGAAAGAACTTAAAAGAGTAGGTCATTTGGCATAATACAAATGATTTAACAGTTCGAAAAAGATGTTGATTTGACTTGCGATTCATCATGCCTATTCCTATTTTCATTCAACAAAATTAAATAAAAAATAAAAAAATAAATTATTTTTATGTTGGCACAACAAAGTGGCTCCACTCCACCTGATCGTAAGTGAAAAGTAGAGCCCAAATCGCCGCGGCAACGAACAGGAGACAATCAGTAACCTGTTAGTTGCCACCGCCTTGCTGGCCCGATAGATGCTTCTTGTGACATTTTACAAAAATCGACCTAGTCCCACGGTAAGCTCAATTAAGGCTTGTAATACCAGGCGACGATATGTATAATAATATATATACTTAAATACATACACAGCCACAACCAAGGAGCAAATATTTATTATAAATAAATACACAAATAATGCCCTCGCCGGGATTCGGACCCGGAACCTTCAGCTTCGTAGGCAGGATCACTACCAACTAGGCTACGGAGACAGATATTAACACCTCAGGATGCTTGGCCAAGTTGGCAATCGCTAACGCTTAGTAGCGTATCGTAGTTTTCCCTCTCTGTCACTCTTTCGAATTAGTGCGACAAAGACAGTTAGCCGCCGTTCGTTTACGATTGACGATTAAGCGTTAGCGATTGGCAACTTGTCTAAGCACCCTGGGATCTGGGCGGAGGTACAGTCGCCATCAGATATATCGAAGCAAGCATAGTGTTCAAAAGTATCTATCTGAACATTCACTCTAAGGCAGACTCTAAAGTCTGTTCAAAATCACTAGCCGTTTATCAATTCATAAGCGATACCTAACTTTTAACATGATTTTCTATGGATCTTTCTATAATCACAACTCTGTAACGATCAAAGTTCACTTGGCTTTCGTATCTGCGAATATGAATGTCAAAACGCAAATACAGAATAATGCCGACTATAAGAGCACGTTCACATTAGGCTAATATCGATGATAATCAATGTAAAGACTGCAATCCAAAATACTACCTTATTGTAGTCTAAATTCGAACTACGAAGTGCTAGAATTCAAATTACAACAAGGTATTTTGGAATGCAGCGTAATTCATAAGCAACGCATAATTATTATCATGAGTTAGTCAGTGATCAAAATTATAGATAGAAAACTTTAACAAAACTTTTCTATTGAATAGTTGACAAGTTTTGTTTGAAGTCATTAAAATCCACACACCCGAATATTAAGGGAACTGCGGCTGCAGACAAAAGGGACCCCTTTCTCGGTAGGTGACTGCAGAAAATAGAATCTCGATTATCTGAATTAATTGGGACCGAGGCTACACTTCGGACAGTTGCGATAAAATGTATGAATCAAACGCGTTGGTACTCCCATGTTTGTGGCGCATTCCATGAGAAAGCCTACTTTGTCGGAAACGTGACGACTATGACAGTAACTTCTTCTGTCGTAACAAATTGGCACAAACGTTCGGACAATTTGATAGGTTCGGATAATCGAGGTTTTACGTTACACATTTTATGTTACGCAATTTAAGTAGGTCTTTCCTGTACCTTCAATCATAACTTTTAGTCTGATGTGAACGTATTCTAATTGTAGGCATTACAAGTGCTAGCCTTCGAAAAGTCTCAATTAGTCATCCATTTCCGTCGCTCCTGTATTGGAAGAACAAAGATGTAGATTGAATGATTTATTTTGACGTATCATCGCCTTTTATACTAGTTTGATCGAGTGAGATAGTGTAAATAGTGTAATTGTATGGTTTTATATGGCTATTATTTTCTAAATTATTCACGCTGGTCGTTAGATCGTTCGGCCTTATGTTGAACATAACCTGTGATGGACACTTCATTATTAGGGCATTTTCACTTCTAGGGACACCCAATTAGCTTAACTCTCGCAAAAAAGTTAACTTCGATGTCAGTTTTGTATTTTGTAACGACTTGGGTGTCCCTAGAAGTGAAAATGCCCATTAGTCCTAATCATTAGGGGTCGGAACAATGGGTGCAAAAATTTTACAAAACTTTAAAATTGACATATGGGAACACTTTAGCGAAGAAAAATACGAATATTATTGAAAAATCTGTATCCAATTTTATTCCCTATCTCGGAATCTTCAACTTACAATGTGTGGGTGTGTAGATGTGTATATTTTATGGATGTATGTGCTATGTCAAGTCCACTTGAGAAGTTTTGTTAAAGATTTTGCACCCATAGTTCCGACCCCTACAATCACACAAAATATAGTCAGCCAATTAGAACAAAGCACATTAGCCATCAAATATATCGGAGCGGCCACGGCTCAAAAAAATCCGCAAATTTCGAAGATTTGTCTCTCTCACTCTAATGACACCTTCGGTTTAGTGACAGAGAAAAAAATGTTGCGATAGTAGGCCAGCTCAGGTATTTGTAAGTACAGTCAAGGGCATTAATATATATACACTTCTCCATACTGATCCCTTACAAATGTGTCTATATCGTCAGTTGACAAGCAAAACTCACCAAGTAACAAATACCTACTTGAAATAAAGCTCTTATCTCAGTTCTGATTTAATACTGACATAAGAGGTTGCTAAGAGTAGTGACAGTTTTTATAGTGAGTTTTGCTTTTCAGCCGACGATATATTAATGCACTCGACTGTACGTTACGACATATCATGGCGACTGTACCTAATCAGATTGTAATAAATCCCTTACTACTACATGGTACTTGGGTGAGGGTTCCAATTGCGAACCCTTTCAAAATAACAAGCTGCAAGGTATATCATGGGTCAATCACCTCTTTTATGTCACTCGTTGTTCTCCTGGATCACCCTTAAATACAGTTTCATAACATTAAAATCTACAAAACTTCGATTTTAGTTTAGGCCTTTCCTTTGTGGGTCACCGACTAATCATGTTAGTACAGCGTGCAGAATAATTTATTCTAGGAAACTATGCTACTTATGTCCCCTGGGCCACGCTGATGTGACTCATGTGACAGAAAAACGACAAAAAAAAGGTGATTGACGCAGAGACAAAATACGTTGGTATACTGTTACAAAACATATACGCTACTATTAGATTATGAAATCTCGTATAAATGTACAATACATCCACTACTGGCGTCGTCACTTGTCACCCTATTTCCATGCACATAGCATCGACTGTTGACAATTAAACTCACTATAAAAACTGTCACTACTCTTAGCAACCTCGTATGTTAGTATTGAATCAGAACTGAGATAAGAGCTTTATTTCAAGTAGGTATTTGTTACCTAGTGAGTTTTGCTTGTCAACCGACGATATATTTTAACCCTGTTTTGACACTAATTTCTGTTTTGTAATGGTATGATAAAAAGATCGCAATAATAATAATAAAACAGCGTAAGGAATTTATTTTAAAAATGCGTGTATATTACCTTTTTTTATGTTTATCATTGTATAAGTCAAAAATTATAAATATTATGATATGAGCTCGCATAATACTTTACAACGACTTATTGCTACATAGATATATTTTTGCAATATTATTAAAATATCAAAAATTGAGATGAAATGTAAACCTTCCATTCTAAACTTGAACTTTGGCTTCAAATTTGTAAAATTTCTAAGGGCAATTCCACGTGAGAGTGTAATGTAAGTGACCGTTTAGCGCGTTTATTTATTAACTATGCAATTTTTACTGTTATTATACATAATATAGAGTAAACTAGCCACCTTATATAAAAAATCATTTTAAAACGATGTGTCATGTCTACATATACCTAGATATTTTTCTAGCAGGAACGAGAGATTGACTAAATCAAACATCGACATAACTGTTATCGATACGTACACCCTATTCTCATAAAGTTAGCATACTTCGTAAAATCAGGTAACAAAGAAATACAGGACCCATCTACGCTTTATTTTTAAATATCTAATACTTCATATGAATTATTGCCTATAGCCTTAGCGTGTTTCTTATTCATTTTTGTTATTTTAATGGGCTCTCAATACAAGGTACAGGAAAAATAATGTGTCGTTTTGAATATTATTTGCATTATTGGAGTTTATTTCTAAGTTACTGCGCATTATTTATTAATTAAATTTATTTATCGACTACTACAAGTCTTACCGATAACAATCATGTCGATGTTTAGTTTTGTCAATCTCTAGTTCCTGCTAGAAAAATATCTAGGTATAGTCATGTCAATAACAATCAACTCCCTCTTCCAAAATTTATTCTAATTATAAGTACATAGAGTTCATTTTTATATAATGTGGCCAGTTACAGGAGGGTGGCCAGTTACTGGAGGATAGCCAGTTACTAGCAATTTACCCTATCTAGATATCAAAATGATAGTTATTTAGATATAATGTAACACCTAAACTTGGATCATAAGTAAATAAGCAGACGGTGCAATGGTCACTTTCGTTACAGTAACATGAATTTACGCAAGTCAATTTCTAAAGCATTAGGAATTCATTGCCATGATGTAGTGACTATCAGATATACAGGAGCACCCAGTGTTCATAAATATCTGAGAAATCTTCTATTGTCATTGGCATGTTTAGATATTTTTGAGCACTTTTGACGCTCCTATATATCTGATGGCGACTGTACGTATAGTCTGCGATTGCTAAGAATGAACTTTTGACAGTTTTACATTAATCCTTATTAATATGATGGTAAGACTCACCATTTTTTCGATAGCCTTAACGTCATAGATATAACGGTCATTTCTAAACTGTCAAAAGTTCAATCTTAGAAATCGCAGACTATAGTATAGTCGATTTCAAATACGAAGGCCCGATGCCTTTCAATACGTTGAAAATTGGCACGTGTAGTACACCAATGTATGGAACAAATATCTCGCCACAAAAGGGTCTAGCTAGGTATCTTTTGTTATCACTGATGCTATTGTTGACGCCTAATGACTTTGTAAAGTGGAATCGGGCCTTCGTATTTGAAATGGACTTTAAAGTGAAGGATATACCTACACATTTATAGTCTATTTCACTTTACATGCAAAGATTAATACGACAAAATAAAAATCCTACATTCAAATATAATCGACAGTAGTAATGTAATCTTTGTGCCCAACCCTGTAGGCTTAGCACATGATAGGTGCGACAGTATGTCGCTCGGCCTTAAACTTCCCGTCTTTTACTATGTTAATAAAGAGGGACAGTCTTTATGTCGCCGCGAGATACTGTCGCTTTAATCATGTGCTAAACCTACAGCAGGGTCGCGTTTTGTAAAGTTAAAATGTTGCTGTTTGTCTCTCTTTCTAGCCAATATGGGTGCGTTAGAGAAGCAAACAGCGAAATTGTAAAATGTAACTTTATAAAACGCGACCCAGTCGTAACCATGATGCCATCATTCAGCAGTCGTATAGGATAAGCGATAAGTAATAAATGTATGAGAATGAGAGATTCGTACGGAAAGTCACGTGACTATTTCTGTACATTATTATGGTCACGTGACGTTATCGCTTATCGTATACGATTGTAGAATGTCATCTTGGCTTAGGCCTGGTATATGACAGTATTACATGGCAAAATCCATTGTACAGGGCTTCAATCCTTTTCAAAATCGAATTGCACTAGTTATACATTGTGAACCTTAATGTATAACGATAAGAGTTATCCTAAGTAGTGGAACTTCCTGTATTGCCTTCCGGTATCGCGTTGTGGATACGTTGTGAGTGGATATTACAGTTTTGTATGTAATTATAATTTACACAGTCCGCATTTGTTTTATTTCCTTCAGTGGCTTTCTTGTGTTTCACGTTGACAGTAACACGCTGTAGCAGTGTCTTTTTTATTGTATTTATTAACCCTTAAATCGTACGAGATCGTATTGGAAATGACAACATCCGCAGCAGAACCGAAGTAACCGATATAGGGGCCAATCAACTTTTGCATCGACATATTTTCTGTCTCCTGCGTTACTTTTCATGAACTTACAAATGCTCGTCAATTAATACTATACCGTAAAACTACCCAACTATAGTCCAAAAGCTCCCAATTATAGTCCAAAATTATGTCAAATATCTTCGATTTAGTTTACGATTTATATGATTGACGCAGTTGTTACACAAAGTCTCCTCATTAATGATTAAAAAACTTAGACAAAACTAAAGTAAAAGATTTCCATTGATGCTTAATTACGAGTTGAACTTGTGGACCATAGTTGTAGTACTGGACTATAGTTGTATGGTTAAACGGTACATATGTTTACAATGAAAAACCGTTGGAACCTAAATGTATCGATGTGAACTTGTACCTAACGAATGTACAATTTTTAAGCATTTTTCTAGCAAACTTGATGAAATTGTCACCTGCGTTACGGGACAAAATAGTATCGATCGAAAAGTTGATTGGCCCATAAAAACAGAAAATAATTGGCAAATGACGATCCAGTCTCGTGGAACTAGCATCAGAGCTACGTTTTTTTCGAAAGGTAGGTAAGGAGAGTGAATAAATAAGAAAATAAACTTTCATATTATTTATTTACAACACGAATAATGCAGTAAATGAATTTGTCGGCGCAGTACAAAAATACTCATGAAGTCTTTACAACGTGCAGTCTGTTCAGGAATGTGTGATGAATTGGAATTACGGAACAATAACTATTTTATAGAGTAGAAATTTTTGTACACAATCCTTTTCCATCGGCTTTTCACTGAAACGTCCGTTGTCTGAATTCATATTGATGTCACAAATAACTTCAGTATCCATTGTAGAAGCGAATTGAGACGGAAAAATTAATACGGCCGTTCCCGTGAAAATACGAAAGAAAAATATTGTACACAACACTTGTAGCATTACAAATATAGGTATCTGTGTGCGTTAGAATTAAAGGCAGATATAGACGTTGCTATTTGTTAAAACATGATTGGGTTGAATAATATTAATTACAATAATTACTAGCGATAATATTGATGGTTACTCAGGTTCAAACATTGGACATTTATTCAACATGTGTGCGTACATATTTATGAACTTAGGTACCTGTATGGTTAATTCTGTAAAAATATTTTCATTACAGTAGTCAGAACTGATACTAGGAACCCGCATTGAGTAACTGATACTTAATTTATCTCACACTTAATTCAGCGTAGCTATATTTGCAATGTTTGGCAGATTTAACGTATTTTGGTGTTTCCAATTATTATATTGTCAGAATTTTCTATTAAATTGTACATATTTTACGATCAATATTCTACTCTGTAGCTATTCAAAAACATGTCTTACAACTAATCGTTGAAATTAGTGAGAACAACAACAAAAATATTAAAATTATAAATATGTTGTTAAAATTAACTTGTAATAAAAAATCTCAAGCCGAAGGAACAATCACACCATAAGTAAACACGCTCAAACCAAAACATGGAAATTATGTCAAAATATTTGAATAAATAGTAATTATTTAAACTGAGACGAAAAGGTTTTACAATCTTCATCAAATATACTCGTACCGGGGCAGCGAAAGTGCTCACAAATATATATTCTGTAGCCAGTGTTGAGATATCTTTGATGAATTGGCCGCTTCGATAAATATTATGTGAAAACTACAAATAAGACAATAATCAAATCATGTTGTGCATTTAACAAGCCTAATAAAAATATTACCATATCAATGTTGTTAACGTCTCGTGTGCCGGAAATATTTTTTTCTAATACTTTTCTCGTACGCGGATCCACGTTCCGGCATTCGAGGGATTAATTCATAATTAAAAACAATTTTCCCAAAAAAACTTAAAGTAAAACGTTCTAAATAAATTATTAATTATAAAAAATACAGTAAAAGGGTTAAAATTTTTTTCGTTGTCTTGTTTCATACGACTCTGTCACGCTTTTAGTTGCAGTATAGTCTCAGTATATTAAAAAATCCGGTTCAGTTGTATTTCCGTGTCACGCTGGATTCTAATCCATACACGAGAAATTTAAAACAAAACATCATCACGTCACGTTTAGGTACGTTAGGGACACAAAATAAGACAACGAAAAGAATTTTGAACCAAAAACAACCATGTAGAAACCATTTTCATTCTCAGTAATAAACGACCACAGCTCTTATCTAATTTGATTTGCCTAAACATCTGCAGTTCAAATACGCATAACAAATAGGTTAAACTAAAGAGAAGAAAACATTATGCACCAAAACACGCGATTGCGCAACTAACGTAAATCATAGCCTAAGTAGAAACAATATAAATTACTCAACCTATTTGCTAAATAAAATTCGCAAATAGGTTGCAGGATAATACGAACCGGAAAGATTCGAAACGTTTTGATATGATTTAAAATAGTGTCTTCAATAAATAAAATATAATTAATTAATTCAGCCATATTTCACCGTCAACAAACTTAAAAAAATACATTATATTGAGTGCAAAAATGAAAGTATTTGTAGAACACACGTCAGTAAATTCTAAAAATATGCTTTCTTGTTTTGTTAATCTATTTAGTACTTACATATTGCTCTATACTTGCTGCATCTAATGGGATGGTCAGAGAAAATATTGTCAGATTTCATAAATAACATTTCGCTGTATAATCGTTTAAAAATATAAAATCTGTCACAATCATGAATCTTGTACACATGGGGGTGATTGGGTCCTCATCTCGGCACTGGCAAAATTATTATTTCTAACCTTCTGACGGCCACTATCGGCTATGTATGACAGAAGTAGGGATTTAGGATTCAGCAAACTTCAATTTTGCGTAAATAATCCGATAGCTTGACAGTTCAAAAGGTTTAAATTATATTAAAAACACAGATGACTCACAATAGTGTATGGCCTTAACTTGAAACTGTTTCTTCACACTTTTTCTCTTTGAAATAAATCTCGCCAGCTCTGAGATTCGGATCCAGGGAAGACTAGAGACTAACAGGAATGTATAATGGACTGTAAACCATTTTCATTCCCAAACCAACAACTAATGCCAAGTAATAGTAGATTACATGCCAAGGCCGTTTAAGTGGGAAATGGCTCGGATGGCGTGTAATTGTAGACAAATATGTGATCCGAGGCTTTCATTCATTCCATTTAACGGCCGAGGTGTGTATACTATGTTTCTGCTCAACGGAGCCGGCAGGCGGCAATTTAATTTAGCGCAGCGGCCGACAATATGCCGTTTGCCGGCAGGAGGGCAGAAAACAATATTACATAAAGAATGAAAAATAAAAAGAATGGTTTGTCCTAAAACGAAGCTATAATGGTAGGTTTCTAACTATTAATTATTTTGCTGAATTTGTTTTGGAGGCAACCTTTAAAAATACTAATGGGAATGCTATCTTACACGAAATAAGATTGTTCTTACTAATTTAGAGTTACACTTTAACACTTATTGTAACAAGAAGTGTTAAGTGTGATGTAAGGGAACTGTTTAGAATAAGTTCTATTATTATAATAATAAGATTGATTTAACGGGATCCTTAACTTTTAAAGTGTCTTTACAAAATTTCACTAGTTAATTATTATTTAATTTAGAATTATATTACAGGTATTCATGTATTATTGACTCTTTCTGCAGTCGTTATCAGATTTATCGTAGCGCCCAGTTAAAAAATATCTGAACTCGTCTTTATTACCATAAGGATAGAGGCGAGTTCAGATATTTTTGAGCGCTCCAGACGCTACGATACATCTGAAGGCGACTGTACCACATGTTAGTGGTAATAATCATGCATTTTATACCAACCCTACTACCGCGAAAATCGAAATTCGGAAATTTCGAGGATTTTTCTCTGTCACTCAAACGAAGGCGTCATTAGAGTGAGAGAGACAAATCCTCTAAATTTTATCCTCTAAAATAATTCAAATTATAGATTTATTCTTTCCATTCAGCCGCCCTATCAGTCTATTTGTCAGCTAATTGCGGCCTTGTCGAGGCTACCTGTCTCTTTTTTGAGACAAATCCTCTAAATTTACGAATTCCGTTTTTCTCAGTAGGGCCGCAGTTTCTGTATTTCATCTTATTCGGTATAATGAAAAAAGTATTAGTCCTGAGTTGATAACGGTAAAAATGCTGAATTATTTTCATGTAGGTAACTATTTACAAGTCACAATCACGTATTACGTATTAGAAAAGTGCCTTAAGCTATAGTTACACGCTGCCCCTTGTACTCTGCTCAACCAACCGACTGGTATAAAGTGTACTCCATAAACATAGCAAAGTTGTCTGGTATTTGCTTAAATTTACCCCTTATTCATAAACGTTTCCTAACTTAAGAAACTGCTAAGTATTGTTTTTCCTTTTCGATCTTGACAATATGTCCATAAGTCTGAAAGAGAGGAACAATACAGGTAAATTCACGAAAGCTGGCACGAATGGATCGAGTAAGTGACAGAAAGTATCTATGTGTGGCTATGGATTGCTTAATGATAATGACAGTAGATACAGGTTGGTATAGGACGACCGCATACACACAATGATAGATGTCATTAATTTCATTCATTCCATTCGTGCCAGCTTTAGTGAATGTATCTGTACTTAGCGGCTTGTTATCCTTACACGACGCCACCTCAAATACAAAAGCTGTCACTCACATGCCACGTCAACAAAATGTCAAAATTGAAATTGAATTTTACTCACATGCGTGTAGGTTTATATTGCTCTGTGGACCAAGACATATATTGGTTTTTGGCGTTGAATCTGCGGTGCCAATATATTGGTCGTTGGCGTCCAAAAGGTTAAGTTAGGGGGCGTTTATGAAAAGAGGAATTAGTCAGGATATAGAAAGAAAAGCAAATAAGCTGGCGTGGCGTAGCCACGTATGTATAGAAATTTAAAGAAGAATAAGAAGAAGAAAGAAAGTACATGGAGCTCGAACCGATACTCAACAAGTTGTTTTAACTGCTGCTATTTAGCTAATATTATTTATTATAACTCGGCAGTTATGTGACAATAGGATATATATTAAACCAACGGGGAACACTTTATGCCAATCAATTTCATTATAACAAGTTCTTTAGAATAATTAATATTTACACAGATATGTAATTTAATCATTACAGTCCTTATCACAAAGTATTATGAATTAGTTTTGCACGATCCTACATTTATACAGTTTGACAGTCTCCTTCGATATTCAAAACTAACATACAAAAATTTTTAAAACTAGTATTATGTGAAGTGATCAATGTCTACATATACTGTATTTATAAAATAATGTATTTTTTAACTCTGATTTACTCACATCCGATAATTTAATCTTTTTAAGTCTTATTACATCAGCAATCATTAAATCATAAACACTAATACAGGGTGTTTTTTTTCGACCGTTCAAATTCTACGTAGTGAATGTGTAGGTCATACTGACCAACTTTTACTATGGGGACAAAGTCGAAATCGCGAAAAAAAAATCAGCTGTTTCATACATTTCGGCTGGCGTAATGCCGCCAATTTGTATGAAACAGCTGATTTTTTTTTCGCGATTTCGACTTTATCCCCATAGTAAAAGTTGGTGAGTATGACCTACACATTCACTACGTAGAATTTGAACGGTCGAAAAAAAAACACCCTGTATATCCTCAGATCTTCACACAATACTAACTTTGCATTATTAGTATGTATACATTTCCTTCATTTAAGTGTTTCTACATAACGCCCGTATATACCGTCAGCTCCATAATAAAAACTAGAATACCGCAATTGGTTAACTTTATAATTTTAAAATTATGTAAAACGAATACTGAACAAAATATAGCTTTTAGTGAGCAATACATATTTTCTTCATATTATTGCACACACTATTCATCATTATTATGTCACAATCATCACCAGATTCGAGAAAATAACATTTTATTAGTCATAAACAACTTAATTTATAGAGGAACACCTACCCTCTACTTTCAACGCTAAAATAATTCAAATTATAAATTTATTCTTTCAATTCAGCCGCCCTAGCACAGTCTATTTGATAGCTACTTGCGGCCTTGTCGAGGCTACCTGTCTCTTTTTGATTGTATTGATTGTAAAGAGAGGGGTTGCCGAGAGAAGGCCGCGAGTAACTGTCAATATCCAGATGTGCTAGGGCACCAGGTCCATTAATAAATTCGTCACGTTTTACCAAAGTTATAATATGATCATATCATATTTATGATGAAATGGATCTTTTCCCACATGTATGTCAAAAATACAACCGTAAAACGTGACTTCTAAACTGAGTTAAGCCATTTTTTAAATACTTACCCATACCTACGCCCTTTTATACCATACGTCTACAAGACACAGAACCGACAAATGTATTAGTGCAAGTTTTATAAAGAGGGCAATAGGGCGTAATTTGAAGATAGTTCAAACACTAAGCGAAATTTTTTATTGCCGACAAAAACCATTGTCTCTCAACCTATTTATCGAAAGAGAAAGCTACAGTTTCGGCTGATAAGAAGTCAACTTTGACAGATATCAGTTCAATACATTCTTTTAGGTTGTAATATGTTTTGAACTGATATCCATGTTACGATAATCTACCAGGGACTAAATATTGTCTTTTATAAATAAATCAAATAACATACAATAGATTTCGTACCAAAGAAAACGTTATCAATAACGTTTCCATAACGTTATCTGAAAGCACTCAGTCACAACACTATCACTATCACACACAGTACGGTTCGTGAGGTGCGCCGCGGTAGCTCATAGCGTGTTGAATATGTCCCGTGCGTTATTCTTCGAGTAACGCTTGTAGGAACAGTCGCTGAATCAGCTGCCACTGTAATAGACAATATGGTTATAGAATTTGAGTTAGGTTTGATTATAATATAAACTCCGAAATGATGTAATAGTTCTCAAGATAAGACAGATATTAAACTATTGTGATACCGAAGCCTATGCGTGTTAAATGATTACAATGATGTGCGAAAACAATCGAAATAATAAGCTAATTAATCCAAAGAAGCATGTAGGTATGAAAAAAAAAATCGAATACCATAACGTTACGTTAAGTAACGTAACGGTAAATTATTAGAATAGAGCTAGCCGGTTTTATTTATTAAACGGAAACAACAATTACTGTCGTATTAAGTACTAAACACTAAATGATAAAAAGGTTGGATCTTTGAGCATAGTATCAAGTCTTAAATTTAATTTAGCGGGCATAAAATAAAAACTGACAACTGCAGTTACATATCAAACCAACCAAATCGTTCTTTAAGAACCTGTTTCACCATCCCCGAGTAAAACATATCTGTCAGATAAAATATAGCTGTCCTTTTTTACACAACGGAAGAACAGCGTGCCGAAGCAAGCGGTTGTTGTGTGCTTATTTGTTAATTGTGTCTCTCTGTCTACTGTGCTTGTCATGAATATATTTTTCACACCAATTATTCGAATACGGGCCATTTCTTCCCTGCTGGGAAGGATCAGAGTGTCACTTTTCTGTTGAAGGACTTTTTATTGCCAGCCTAAAAAATTACAATGAAATATGAAAATAAACAGTACGTTCATAATTGATAAAAATTTCTTCAGAATCGATTATTTGCATAAATATTAAATATGTGATATATCTTTTATTTTTCTCATAGGTGGTGTGAAAAGCAGTATGTGTCACACGGTATCAAAATTATTTCGTCTTGGGCGTTAACGCTTGAATCCTTCATTACGCTCAGGATTCAATATACGCCCGCGCCGGAAATATACCATTTTGATCCCTTGTGATACAATCTAAGGTGTGAAATCGAATTGGAGATCAAAAATGTAAACAAATGGGATACCACCACAAAAAAATAATCACGAGAGGGGGGTAATCTAAAATCATTCAAGTACTTATAAAAAATGCGTATTTACCGTCACTGACGGCACGTAGAATCTTTAAATATTTTACTAATTTTTAATACAAAACATTAAGCGAAATAAATATTTTTTTAATGATATATTTCGCAACTTTTAATAAAATGTAAGGTGTTTAATTTATAGTACTGGCAATG
>JALPQI010007534.1:0-64855 GCA_025490895.1 Thaumatotibia leucotreta | reverse complement strand
TCCTGTCATTACTGACTAAGATATAGTTGTAGGTATATCCTTCTAAATCATACTATATGATGATATCTGGGCAAAAGGACCTCGAAATTACGAATGTAACGCCATAAGCGCCATCGACAATGTGATCCCTTTGCTCAGATAGCATCACATCACCTATAAACTACTTGTAGCTTAAACTGGGAAAAAATCATTGGCAACGACAAACTTTGCAACATCATCGCGAAAAAACATACCCAAAAGAAACCATTAATAGATAATCTTAGATCTGTCTAACAACAGAAGTACTGTCACTCAGAGCAGGTATACAGATTGTTTTTTTCAATTCCGTTAAATTTAAGGGAAGCTTATTTAGGTCAAATATAATTTTCCCCTCACTAGCTCGTAAAGTGCTCGTTTATCCTTTAATACGAACGTAAAAACGCATATTATTCACTTGTGTGGCAAAGTAATGACTTTGGTTTTGGAATAACAAAACGTAAAATGCTCATGGAAATTGTTCCATATTAATGATAATTAAATAATTTGTTTGAGAATTTAGTGTAAAATACAAACCTTTATATAATATGATGATTTTAACATATAAATCCTAAAATTCCATAAGTAACAATTGTTTTAGTGAATGATGATAAGATGACTAGATGCAATCACAAAACGCAGAAAATGTCAACGTCAACATTGTCAAAGAATATTATAGGTTATAATCTTTATTTACCGACTCGAACACGCATAAAATAGTAAACTAAACAACTTTCAGGGTGTTCTGTTATAATTTTGTAAAAATAATGAATGAGAATGATTTAATAATGCATTGGCGTTGGTGTGCAACTACAGGAATGTGTTAAAATCGTGCTGCGTTTACTTTTTCGTGGTAAGTTTACTGCGACAAAATCTTGCATTAAATATATGATGCATTTGGAAAATTATTATCACTAACCCGATGATGATTGTAATGTGAACAAATAATTACCTTTTTTCAGTTTCCTCGCTATAGTGAGGGGAAAAGTTTTGTGTTACACACGGGTGCAAATGTATTTTACTTCTCGTATGTTAAAACACTCGCTGCGCTCAGGATTCTATTTTAGAACCACTCGCTTCGCTCGTGGTTCAACTATAGAATCCTTTCGCTTGCTCGTGTTTCAATTTGTATAACAAATAACTATTATTTCTCTAAGGAACTATATATAGTGTCTTAACTACTACCTATTGTTATTTATTTATTAAAAAATAAATTTTATGACTGAACAAGTGGATCGCAACCTTTAAGTATCACATCCTAATGTTACTTATTTTGACATACCGTTCAGTCCCCTGCGCTGATATTAACTTTTATGTTATTCTTAAGGTTCTCTCACACTTATCATTTCATTTATTACGTATGAAAACGCATTTTTTTTCTTTTAATTAACAATATCCAATATAACAGGCAACTTCTATTTAATGACCCAAGTAACCTGTCCAATTCAACGAAAATAAAAGAGCACCCTGTATAATGTACCTACTTATACCTTACCTATCCTTGAAATGAGTCATGTCACAAATGATTTCCGTAAAATGTTCTACAATCTCATGCTCAGCCGATCGTGATATTGTTAATCTAATGTAACAGTGGAATAAAATCTAGTTTTTAATTTCATACATTTATGTATGAGCCAGCTAGACGATCATGAAATTCATAATTTTATTAAGGTAAAATAAAACACTATATTTAAGCACGCAACATGTACCGGTAATTTTAATTACACTCTTCCTGTAGGAAATCAACAAATCTTTTTTTTTCTTCACAATCTTCACATAAGCAAAATCATTGTATTTCAAAATCAAAGTATTACCTGTACTTCTTTTGGTTTCCGCCAATTTAATCCATGAAGAAGTTCACATTCTTTAAGTAGGTATAGTTAGATATATTTTTAAGAACCAAATTAATAATATTTTACGAGCAAGTATTTTTACCCCCTTCTCTGTATTGTACCCTTTTCTGTCTAGATACCAATAAGATTTTTATATAAAAATGCTCTTTTCAGGACATCATTCAAAAGCCTGTGCCATGAAATTCATACGAGATGTCAACGCCGAATGCAATTCCAATACTTACAAAAAGCTCTATGTAAAACGCGGGAACTTCAAACATACTACTTCTAGGTCTTCTTTACTAAATGTATAAAAAGACAACATTATTTCCGATTTATTTGAATTATTCAGATATACCTATATATGAGAGATATATTTGGTAGGCTCTACAACAACAGTAGCGGAAATTACTGATGTAGAGCCTACCAAATCAAATCCTCATAGACGTAGGCAATTCATTTTCTTACAAAAGGCATTTATTATGTGTGTTGCACGGAAGTGAACACGTTTATGATTTACATATAATATGTGTTTGTATCCGTGTATGTACTTACTTCGTATTTCTCCTATTACATATTTCATTGTCAGAACTGTTCAACACAACTGTCTATCTAACCAATATAAGGTTGGTCTCTGAATACTTATATTTATTGTCTGTCTTGAGATCTGGTTATTCGGATCAATAAGAAATACTAGAATGTGTTGTTACTAGGCTAGAACTCTCACGGAAGAACTCTTTGGCACACGTTTTTGCTCTCGGGCCAATCGCCGTCGAAGGAAATACTTGGAGTGATGTGTGAACTGTGATGTGAGCATTGGAAAATATGCGTTGATGAAGTTAGAACCTACGACAGCATTTGTAGACTAATAGGTTCCGTTTGGTTGTAACTGTAAACATCACAACATTGCCGAATCAATCTCAAAACCTAATTTGTGTACTGACCATGACCATATACCTATTCCAATTGCATGATTAGTTCGAGTATAGTACAAGGATCGCGCAAAGTGGAGGAAATGTAGCAGGAAAACGGGACCCTGGTAAAGGCCGGGATAACGCTAGGTAGAAGAAGAAGAAGAAGAGAACAAGTATATCAAATCATAAACTCTGATAATTTGGTGTATGATTTGGGTACATAGCCAAGATGCCGAAACGCAACTGGCTACAACAATCAAAAAACATTCTCTACTAAGCGTTAGGAATCGGCATCTTCGTTTCGTACTTTAGTCAGCCTCTGTAGCCTAGTTGGTAGTGACCCTGCCTACGAAGCTGGAGGTTCCGGGTTCGAATCCCGGCGAGGGCATTATTTGTGTATTTATTTATCACAAATATTTGTTCCTTGGTCATGGTTGTCTATGTATTTAAGTATCTATATGTATATATCTATTATATATATCGTCGCCTAGTACCCACATCACAAGCCTTAATTGAGCTTACCGTGGGACTAGGTCGATTTGTGTAAGATGTCCCAAGATATTTATTTATTATTTATTTATTTATTTATTACTTTGGATATCTTAATGAGAAATCATTTTATACTGGTTGGCCGTAGTCACCAAATCGCCTTAGAATTTGGAATAGCACTCATAACTGGGAGATTGGTTGCCTCACTCAAAGCCAGTGATTTGACCAAATGAGATCGTTTATTTATCATTTTGAGGTTATGTTATAAGGAAGTACATAACGATGTGCTCTGTATAGAGCCTACACAGGACTTACACAGTAGGCATCATTGTATTTTTTATTTACACATGATTATGTACTTTTTATTAGCATATTGTGAATGCATATATGTAAGGCATCATCCTAATAACGCGCGATGCGCGATCATCGTAGCTTCACGCATCGGGACTCAACCATATTTACATTATTGTCGTCCCTGAAAGTATAGTTTTTCTCTGCTGCCTATCTTCGCCTAGTGAAATAATAAGTTAAAGCTCCAGCCCATATTTTAGGAAAGACAGTATACCATGATTTTCACACACTTGGCATTTATTCGTTTTCTGTGCGCCCTTCCCTAGAAATGAGTCCGAATATTCAACTTTTTATTAGCATTGTGATTTTTATTAGCATTGACCCGGGTATGTCTGAAAACTACGACCAAGACCACCGGGGATGGGCAGCAGCATCCCTAAAGTGCGGTGGAGACACTGCGATCGCCAACCCGCATGCCAAGCGTGGCGATTATGGCAAATACCCCCCAAAATGAAAGTACAAAAAAGGCCGCGGCCCCGAGGTTCCGGCGACCCCCGGTGCCCTGGTTATGGTAGGGGCCAGGGTGCTAGCGGGGTCAGGGGTGCTAAGAATCTCCGGCAAAGATCCGGCTACCACCACCGACGACCTCTGGCCCTGGCAACGTACAACACACGTACACTGCGGACCGACGAAAAGTTAGTGGAACTGGAGGAAGGATTGAGCAAGTTGCGTTGGGACATTGTGGGATTGTCAGAAGTCCGAAGAGAGGGCGAGGACACGATAATCCTAAAGTCCGGCAACTTGCTCTATTTCCGGGAGGGCGACCAACAGTCCCAGGGAGGTGTCGGGTTCATCGTCCACAAGTTCCTCGTAAACAACGTGGTGAAGATCGAGAGTGTGTCGGCTAGGGTGGCGTACCTTATACTCAGAGTATCTGAGAGATACTCGCTGAAGGTCATACAGGTGTACGCGCCGACTTCGACACACTCCGACGACGAGGTGGAGGCTATGTATGATGATATCTCAAAAGCCATGCATAGCTCCAGAACCTACTTCACCGTTGTTATGGGGGACTTCAACGCGAAACTGGACAAGAGAGATGGTGACGAACTGAGGGTGGGGCAATTTGGGGTTGGACGTCGGAACCACCGGGGCCATCTGCTGGCTGGTTTCTTGGAGAAGGAGGGACTCTACATGATGAACTCCTTCTTTAAGAAACACGAGCACAGAAAATGGTCTTGGATGAGTCCCGACGGTGCAACTAAAAACGAGATCGACTTCATCATGTCGACGGAGAGACATATATTCAACGATGTTTCTGTGATCAGTACGGTTAAAACCGGTAGCGATCACCGCCTGGTAAGAGGCACGTTGAATATATGTCCTAAGCTAGAACGCTCGCGACTGATGAAGTCTACGCTCCGTCCTGCACTCCATCCCCAAAATCCCGAGAGCTTTCAGCTGGAACTCCAAAACCGTTTCGATTGCCTAGGCGATGACGTGGACGTATTCAACGACGGGTTTGTGGAAGCTGTCCATAGCGCTGGGTCTAACTTTTTTAAGGCCCAGCGGACAAATAAGACCAGAAAGCTCTCCGACTCCACTCAAAAGCTAATGGAAAAAAGGAGTGAACTGGTTCTACAATCCTCAGTTGATGCGACTTTATACCGGCAGCTCAACAGACAGATCTCTAAGTCCCTCAAACGCGATATGCGCCAATTCCGTACCAAGTGTATAGAAGAAGCCATCGAGCGGAACAAGGGCTCTAAAGTTTTTGCAAGGGATCTGTCTGTTGGGTAAAGCCAGCTCGCCAAATTAAAGACTGAGGATGGTAGAATCGTCACATCCAGATCTGAGCTGCTGAGTGAGATAGAGGGTTTTTATGGACACGTCAACTAGCAGACCCAAAGTTGATCTAGCGGAAGACCTCAGAGCTAGACTGACCCGACACTTTACAGAAGACATCCCGGACATCAGCCTGTGCGAGATTAGAATGGCTCTTGAACAGCTCAAAAATAACAAGGCGCCTGGGGAGGACGGAATTACAGCTGAGCTTCTGAAGGCGGGTGGTAAACCGATCCTTACGGCCCTTCAGAAGTTGTTCAATTCCGTCTTACTGGAAGGGAGAACGCCAAAGGCATGGAACAGAGGTGTGGTGGTACTGTTCTTCAAAAAAGGTGACAACGCTTTGTTGAAGAACTACCGACCCATCTCACTTCTGAGCCATGTCTATAAGCTGTTTTCAAGAGTCATTACGAATCGTCTTGCACGCAGGCTTGATGACTTCCAGCCTCCCGAACAAGCCGGTTTCCGAAGAGGCTTTAGTACCGTAGACCACATCCATACGCTTCGCCAGGTTATACAGAAGACCGAAGAATATAACCTGCCCCTCTGTTTAGCGTTTGTGGACTACGAGAAAGCCTTCGATTCGATCGAAACATGGGCAGTACTACAGTCTCTCCAACGGTGCCAAGTCGACTACCGCTATATCGAGGTGTTGAAGTATTTATACGAGAGCGCCACAATGTCATTCCGACTCCAAGACCAGAGCTCGAAGCCTATTCTGCTGCAGCGGGGAGTTAGGCAACGAGATGTCATCTCCCCTAAGCTGTTTACCGCTGCACTGGAGGATGTCTTTAAGACTCTGGACTGGAGAAGGCTGGGTATCAACATAAACGGCGAGTACCTCACTCACCTTCGATTCGCTGACGATATAGTAGTCTTGGCTGAGACCTTGGAGGACTTAAGTACTATGCTCGTTGACCTCAGTAAAGCCTCCGAGCGAGTTGGTCTTAGGATGAACATGGATAAGACGAAAATCATGTCGAATTCCCATGTAGCACCAACTCCCGTAATAATCGGAGACTTTACACTCGAAGTTGTAGACGAATATATATACCTAGGGCAAACTATTCAGTTAGGTAGGTCCAGCTTCGAGAAAGATCCGACTCGGTTGGGCAGCGTTCGGGAAGCTCCGACACATATTTTCGTCCAATATTCCGCAGTGTTTGAAGACAAAAGTCTTTAATCAGTGTGTGTTGCCAGTGATGACATACGGTACTGAAACGTGGCCGCTTACAATAGGTCTCATAAGAAGGCTTAAAGTCACCCAAAGGGCAATGGAGAGGGCTATGCTAGGAGTCTCTCTGCGTGATCGGATTAAAAATGAGACCATCCGCAGCAGAACCAAAGTAACCGAAATAGCTCTCCGAATCGCTAAACTGAAGTGGCAGTGGGCGGGGCACATTGCGCGTAGAACCGATGGCCGTTGGGGCGGGAAGGTTCTTGAGTGGCGGCCACGTACCGGAAGGCGTAGCGTGGGTAGCCCCCCCACAAGGTGGACCGATGACCTGGTGAAGGTCGCAGGAGTCCGCTGGATGCGGGTGGCGCAGGACCGGTCGTTGTGGCAATCTTTGGGGGAGGCCTATGTTCAGCAGTGGACGTCTTTCGGCTGATATGATGATGATGATTCAACTTTTTACTTTAAGTGAAGATTGTTAGCTTGGACGAAAATACGGCACGATGTTTTCATTACCTACTTAAAGCTGTAAGTAACGACCCTGGAGTCGTAACATTAATTTAATTAACAAACTTATCTTACACGCTAGTTTGCATGCTCATGAATGATTATATTTCCTAGATATTTAATACTTACGAAATTCTCAATTCTTCCATTCAAATTGCTGAAACGATTGTTGGTATCTTAACTATTTTGCTTATGTTGGAATGCCTACGCTATATTTTTTATTAAAGTTTGGAACATCATTAATGCACTAAACGTTTTAACATTAAGCATCCCGAATTTATTTAGTAACGTAATGCCAGCGCCAGTCGAAAATGTAAAAACAAACAAATATGGCTGACTTTCAGTAGCATTTGTTGTCTATGACATATATCTTGGAACACGTTCGTAAATTTACTTTTACGTTGATATAAATAAATATCAATAATATTAACCAAAATAGTACATCGTAATGTACAAGTGCCAAAAACATGAAATTCGAAACGAGTGGCGATGTTTTAAAACGACAGCGACACGAGTTACGAATTTCGTTTTTGCTCGTGTCTCGTTCGACGTTTTTTGGTACAGATGGCCCTCCGAAGTTTTGGACCTGACATACAATGACCCACTTCTCGCACTAGAGCCTAAAAAATGCACCATCTGTACTAAAAATATAAGTGAAATCAAAGTTTAAGGTTTTGAGTTGGTGATAAGATCAAGATTGTGTTCTGAACCTGTGTGACTATGAAATAATGCAAGTTTTAGGTTTGTTTATACCCACTGTTTTTTTCTACTGGCGCCAACTTTAAAGAGTATAGTATCGTCAAGCACAAAGTCGCCCTAGTTATCATCTCCAAGTAGGTTAAAAAACCACACCTTCATGAAATTCCAACGAAACGTCACAAAACTGCCGAGATCGTTGATAGCTGTGATACCGTATTATTTCATAGTCACGTTTCGCTGCGTGCGAGGTAATCGAACGGCATGCAACCAATGCACCGCACAGATTGCAAAACAGTACGGGTGAAATGAAAAGGATGCGGCAGCAATAGAACCGATGTCCTAATTATACTGTAGATGTAATAATGACATGGGCTATATCGACGCTATCGCATCAATGTTAGTTAGTATAAATGCGCACGCTCTATCTTGTTATTGCATGTTCATTGTATTTTTGTGGATATCTTTTATTGCCTTTGTTTACTGTTACACTCAGTTTTGTAAATTTCTTATGTACTGCTGTTGATGCCCCAAATAAATAAAATGAAATTAATAAACCTCGTATCTTCAGCACTGACTTGGTGGATATACTTACTTACTTACTCCGCTGGCTCAGCGACCCGAAGTGGATCTTGGCCTCCGACACGAAGCTCCGCCAGTCCTCCCTATTCTGAGCAGCTTGTCGCCAATCGAAATCGGCTTCTCGAAGCTGACACAAGTCTTTTTGGACTTCGTCGATCCATCGGTATCTAGGGCGCCCCACCGGACGCCGTCCACTAGGACGACCCAGATGGACCTTTTTGGCGGCTCGGTGATCTCCCATCCTCTCCACATGGCCGAGCCAGCGAAGTCGAGCAGACTTGCTCTCGCCAATTATATTGGGCTCGGACACCAACTCTTCCACTTCTGCGTTGCTCCGGACTCTCCACCCTCCATCCTCTCCCGGAGTAGGCCCCAGAATCTTTCTATAGATCTTTCTCTCCGCCACCAAGAGCTTGTTCTCTTCCTTCAGGGTCAGCGTCCAAGCCTCGCATCCATACAGCAAGATCGGCTTTATGACAGTTTTGTAAATCCTGATCTTGGTTCTTCTGCTAATAAGCTTAGACGCTAGTATTTTGTGAAGACCTGCTGAGCATCTTAGGGCGTTCTGAATGCGAAGGTCAATTTCCTCTTGTCTCTGGTTTGTATCTGTCACTGTACATCCCAGGTATTTAAACTTAGGTACCCCTTTGTACGTGGTGCCATCGACATCAAGGTTGGTGGATATAAGTAACACCCTTATTCAGAATGAAAGAAAGGTGACAATTCCATGAATTCCGAAGTCCGAGGTGGAGTAACTATATCGACGATACGCGTATACCGTATTTCCTAACTCGATAATGTGTAAATATATAATGAATATAAATTATTTATTAATTATTTCCTTAGTGCGTCTACTAATGTTTTGATTACAAATAATAGAGAATGTCCACTAGCTAGATTCAGACGTTAGGAAATAATTACACGATTTTGCATAAGTACATATCTATACAGGAACACATTATATTTATAACCGACTGAAACACTAGGATGCCTTGAGTTGTATGCCATACATTACGGGTTATGTTTTCCGTTAGTTCAATTTTTTATATTTAATTGTTAAAATTAAAAATAACTCTTGATACTTGTTTACTTTATTCGTTTTTTTTTAATTGTAACTAACCACGATGGCGATGAATAGCTATGTACATACATTAATAAAGTCTCGAAGAGGTACATATAGGTACCTATGCCATTCATTTCTTGGGCTGATAAAAACACAAGTTTTTCAGTTTCTGGCGTGCTTGATAAGATTGCATGCTCAAAATAATAAATAAACATCTAGTACCTACCTATTTCCGTACACGTACTCAATATAAATTATTAGTTCCTTTTCCTTACTGATGCAATTAGGACTTTTTTGCGATTTTACGATTAGGTAATAAAACTGTTAAATTACAGCTAGACCGTGACCGACTATCAGTGAAAATCATCTATTTTTTTATTTCTTCTTGATGAACGATTTTTCTTATCAATCAAACACAATCATTTGATCAAAACTATTCCAGACAAAAATCGCATTTCCTGTGGTTAATACTTAAAAGCTCGTGTGCGTGCAATTTGTATAAGTACCTACTGTTTGTCAGTAGACAACAAAAAAATCGTTAAAATTACTAATTTTATTGTTAAATTTACTGGTATTAACATAAAAAAATTAAAACACATCTTCAAACGTGTTTCACGATGTGTCAAAGACGTCAAATGCTATGGAAAGTCAACCATATTTGTTTACATTTCTTTTTGATTTTTCTTCTGACGAATGGAATAGTTTTACCATATTTTCTTCTTGGATAAATTTTATTCAATCTTATAGAATGAAATTCCGTAGGAAAAACGTGTGGTATACGTTTTCTTAATACGTGAGAGACGACGAACCATTCGTACTGTTTTTTCCATGTCTACTGTGGCCGAACCTTGAAAGGCCCTCTCTAATTCCAAAGATGACTGCTTGATAACCAATTCGAGCATCAGTAGGTATTGTTCAGACCATAAATAACTACAATAACGATCATTTATGGTCATTGTTCCTAAACGATCGTTCAATATATTGATACTCTTAACAATAAATAACGGTTATTGAAGAAATCGGAGATCAAAGGTTTTGCTAACAATTTGTAAGGCCATATTTAATGGCAGTCAAGAGATTTTATAAAACTAAGTGAACTTAATGGCTAATAAAATGATATGTAAATGGGAAATTGCAAAATGTATACCTATATCGACACTGGAAATTTCAAATGTCGTAAGGGACAAAGGTCTACTTTTCAGGAGAGCCAAAAAACAAAAACCAAAATTTAAAAAAATCGTAACTTGTTACATATTCATCCGAATTAGATGGTTCTTATATACATAACTACGAAAAAGCTTTATCTTCATTAGACAATTAGGTATATATGTGTAAACTCAATAGTTTCGGAGATAGTGTCTCTTACGCCAGAAATTTACTAGACACATGTCCCTTACGCCCCCAAAAATTTCTAGTATTTTTATGGAAATCTGTTACGACAAAAACGAAAACACTACCTCTTTGTCGTAACTGTCAAATAACATGCTACATTACAACTATTTTCTGTTGTAAAGTCATTCTAGTTTCCAGATTAATTGAAGTAAGTAGCGTAAAAATGCAAGAAAATATAAAGTTGTGTACTTACAATTGTATTATTTTCATAGATTGAGATCAATTTCACGTGTAATTTATTATATTTTAAATAACCTGTTACAATTTATAGGAAATAAAACCAAACATGTTAGGTATGTATATATTTTAGTCAGCTTAGTGTTGTGAAAAGAAGAAAACATATATCTAAAAATTGCTTTGAGAGCAACCTGAGCCCGAAACAAAAACATATATTAAGAAAGAAATTCGGGATAAGTAATCTAACTGCTCGCTTCGCTGACGATATAGTAGTCTTGGCTGAGACCTTGGAGGACTTAAGTACTATGCTCGTTGACCTCAGTAAAGCCTCCGAGCGAGTTGGTCTTAAAATGAACATGGATAAGACGAAAATCATGTCAAATTCCCATGTAGCACCAACTCCCGTAATAATCGGAGATTTAACACTCGAAGTTGTAGACGAATATATATACCTAGGACAAACTATCCGGTTAGGTAGGTCCAACTTCGAGAAAGAGGTCAATCGTCGAATCCGACTCGGTTGGGCAGCGTTCGGGAAGCTACGACACATATTTTCGTCCAATATTCCGCAGTGTTTGAAGACGAAAGTCTTTGATCAGTGTGTGTTGCCAGTGATGACATACGGTACTGAAACGTGGCCGCTTACAATGGGCCTCATAAGAAGGCTCAAAGTCACCCAAAGGGCAATGGAGAGGGCTATGCTAGGAGTCTCTCTGCGTGATCGGATTAAAAATGAGACCATCCGCAGCAGAACCAAAGTAACCGAAATAGCTCTGCGAATCGCTAAACTGAAGTGGCAGTGGGCGGGGCACATTGCGCGTAGTACCGATGGCCGTTGGGGCGGGAAGGTTCTTGAGTGGCGGCCACGTACCGGAAGGCGTAGCGTGGGTAGGCCCCCCACAAGGTGGACCGATGACTTGGTGAAGGTCGCAGGAGTCCGCTGGATGCGGGTGGCGCAGGACCGGTCATTGTAGCAATCTTTGGGAGAGGCCTATGTTCAGCAGTGGACGTCTTTCGGCTGATATGATGATGATGATGAATCTAACTGCCTCCGCGAAGGTCTATGACCCTTTTTGATGATACTCGTGCTATTCAGACGTGCGGTCAAAAGAACTATCGAACCCACTGACTGAAAACCTACATTTGTAGCCCAAAAAATGGTTAAGAAGCGCTGAGTTAGTGCAAGCTATTCAAATCGACTGGAAATTATGAAGTGTTTCCTACATTATCAAAACGAAATCAAGGCATCCTCCTTCCGCACCTGGCGAAATATTTCGGACAAGCATTGCATTGGGGTTTATACTGAGAAAATGGACTAGTGTCAAGGTACGTTTTATACCAAAAAGTAGGAAAAACGAGTATAGATAATACTCGTTGTAAGTCCTTCAAACCTACTAGTCTAACATCTCTATTTCTTTCACTACTTGGTGGCAAGATCGCTAAGTCTAAATCAACCTGTTTACCAAAAACTACCCCACTTGACCTGGTGACAAGGTCCATAAAAGTAAGTAAGTTAGTAAGTAATTCTTTACTGCACCAGTAAGAAAATAACAGAAAGAAACAAAATTAAGATAAGCTAAGCACACGATACAGGTTACCAAAGCGGCGGTAAAGTCTAGAGAATAAGCAAACAGGTCGGTATGTATTCCTTGATGTCGAAGGTGCTTTCGATAATAAACTCACAGAAACCATCCTTAATGAAATTAAATCAAAGGGATGAAACCAAGACTATATGGGTCCGAAGAGTGCTCTCTAACAGAATAGTTACTCCAACCCTCAATATAACTGAGTATGAATTTCACACAACGATTGGGTGTTCTCAGTGTTTGAACAGCCTGCAAAAAACAACTTGAAAGCCTGGGCTTTCGGGAATAAAACAAGCACATCGAATGTGGCTTCACCAGACAGTCGAAATACCCTCAAGATACAAATGGACCAACGACCAGAATGATTGTCGAAAATGACACCAGAGGCCTAAGGTCAGAGTTTGCGTCAGCATGAGCAAAATGGCCTTCATTTTTAAGACAGAAGTCAATATTATGATGATTTCCGCGCATAAATATTACATTATGTGTGGAAATCAATTTGGCCAGAAACCTTAAAACCAATATTATCTATTATCTACATCAACTCAAACAGTCAAGCTGCAATACTCTCACTAGAATCCCTCAAGGACAACTCTAGTTCAGTGCTGCAAGAATAAATTAAACGCCCTTGACTTTAATGAAGTTACACTTAGATGGGTATTAAAATATTTCAATATTGTTGGAAACGAAACAGCAGATGAGTTTACCGGAAAGAACGGCAACACACGCATTGTCAGCCCAGAGCCTTTCTATGGAAGCACCAAACCGGAGCCATATTCTCTGCTGAACAAACTAGATATAATAAGATTAGATAAGAGCAATCGCACAGTTGAAGTCCATCAAAGTAACTCTCACTCGTAAGCTCTTATCCAAGGGTTCAATAACAGAAATCAATAAAGAGCTACTTGAGCTCAAAAGTAACAAAACCTGTGAAGAATTGAGAATCCTAACTATTAACATATGTGTAACAATCATGGGTAAGAAACAAAATGCAATATGTAGCTTCTGCCAAAAATCAGAGCAAACTACTGTGCAACATTGCAACATATTGATTTAAACTATCAACGTTGCAACATATTGATTTAATTAATCTACTATGGACCTCCTCCTCCTCTGTTTCTGCAGACCACAAATGCATAAAAGAAGTATTCACCTAGGCAGACCTTATGATGTACACAAAATTGCAGCCTTCAGAATCGAGAATGTTCTGTCCTCGACAAGAATCAGTAATGACTTATAAAAAGGGCTGCGACAAAATATCATAACTGCTCGGCGCGGTGGATATTAGACCAAAACAACAATAATAAAGATGATAATATGGCAGATGTCCGGATCTTACTACTATAGCCCTATCTCTGACCCATGCAATGATCATAGCTCATTATACTTTTCAATAGCCTCAATCATTAGAGGAATCATTAGAGCGATGTATATGCTCCAGGGGTGGAAGTGGAAATGTGCGTGAGTCGCTGGTCAATGCAGTATCTATGTGGTAGTAAAAATACTGCTCTGCCCTCACCCCTCTTCCTGAGACGCCCTGGGACAAGTCGCGCCGGCACTGTTGCAAGTGCTATAAGAAACTAAACAAAATGTTATAACGTACACAAAAAAACTTTCATGATATTTAATATCATCTTTTTTGAGGCGTAACTCTCATTCATGTACCGTATTTAATGTAGTAACGTATACTTTATAAAATTAAAAGGTGAGTTACGACATCAAACTTTAAAATTATTTTGATTCATATGTACATACGACTCAGTGTATTAAGAGAATAGAGCTATATTATCTTCGAAATTGTGTTGTAACGCACAAAAGCCTAAAATATTTGTCCCTTACGCCAATGTGAATTCAAAGTTTCGTATTTATTCCATCAGATAGAATGTCATAAAGGCACCTTCTTTTGCTGTAGTAACTAACCACATAGGGATTTATGAATAAGAAGGATATACTACGTTGAAAATGGACACGTTATCCCTTCAAATTAAAAATTTGACCCATACAACATTTTTTTTAAAGCAATTTTAAGTTACGACAAAATGAATTCACTTCATAACTTCTATATTTGAAGCGATATCAAAAAGTTAATTATACAGATCGATAGAGATTTTTTTTCTGAGTTCTATGCAATTCAAAGTGTACTTACGACAAAATGTCCCTTACGACATTTGAAATTTCCAGTGTCGATATGTAAATAGTAAATGTAATTTACCGATTTGATACACCATAGAAATCTGGCTTTATATCAGGCAGTCCCTTCCAATCATTCTTACACAATCAATAAAATATTATGTAGTAAACTGGTTGAAAATAGTGTATCAAGCCCTTTTGAGTACGAGTAATATGCAGATCATACTCATAAAAATATTTAGAAACTCTGACGTAATTGAATACAACGTTAGTATGAAGCCAAATACCTTATTGATTTTAAGATTTCATTTTAGGACAATTAGAAAAAGAAATGCTTTCCAGTAGCTTTAGCAGACTTAGACTATCCTAGAATAGGGCTTCTATTAAAATAGTTATTAAAAGACAGGAAGTCGACTAAGCGGCGACACGCGACACACTGTCGCATTGATCATGTGATAGAATTAGCGTCGATCTGATTTGATCTCCCCAAATTCATCGGCTTCTAACTAAGCGTACTTTATAAATATTAGATATGTTCAATAAGCGTACTTTATTTTTAAACAAATGGCGTCATGGGAATATATTGTTTAAGAGTTGCACGAACTCCATTATAGTGCATACAAAAAGTCCTGGTAAAATATCTACCATGTGCCATGCTGCATGCTGCATCATACTTAATGAGCTAAGCCAGCGCCTATTCTCTGACACGACACATGGCTTTATTTATTTATTCATACGTATGTAGTTCTAAGTTCCATGTTTTCTGTACATAATTTATGTTTATAACGTCGTTTTTGTACCTATTTATTGTTAACGCGATGTATTGTTGTGGATATAAATGAAAAGTCTTTTATCTATAGGTACATAATTCTATCTATCGTTACAAGAAATGTTATTGCTCTACAAATAGGACGCTGGGCTTTAGGAGGTTAAAGTATTATGTTATATATGAGGAATCAAACAATATAATTCGGTAAGTAACCCACTCTAATGCATTACTCTTTATGATGAGCATTACTTGTTTTAAAGACTTTTCGCAATAAAAGTATCATCAAAAGAACTTTCGATTCATTTCAGCCATATTTTGTAAGGAAGCTTAATCTTAATGTATATTTCGTCACAATAACTAATCGTCTTTTTTGTGAGTGTACTTTTCGCGATAAGTATAAGTAAGTTATGTAAGTAAGTATTATAACTATTGTAAGCATCAGCTTGGTATCAGTGGAGTAAGTTATTACCACATCATGAACGTAATCGATTAAATAAATATTATTTATATTTAAATCTATCTATAGGCCTCTTCTTTATTACGCCACTTTCCTCGGTCCTGTGATAGTCGCATCCATTGCTTTGTTGCGGTTCGGCAGATGTCGTCGGACCATCTTGTCGGTGGTCTCCCAGCACATCTTCTTGACCACCCTGGCCACCATTCAGTAACCTGCTTCGTCCACAATAAATAATAAAAATTAATAATATAAACATAATTTTGTCTGGGAGAGCCTAGTTCTCCATTATTAAGCACAGAGCGGGTTTTATTGTGTTTAGTAGCGTTTTTCGTTTTTATATCGCATTTAAACTGATGATTGTTGTAATTTTCTGTCAATGACCACGATCACGTATCAGCTTTCCGTACGCAGCTCGGCTGGTCCCCTATCCGTCAAAGGAGAAATATCCGCATGCTTTGTTACCTTTTTTTCATATTAAATGATCCGCAAGCTCCTGAATACCTTAAATCCTTCTTTCACTTCTTTGGTGGCTCATGTGACCGACAACTTCGCTCTTCGGGCAATCTGACCCTCTCTATTCCTCTTCATCGAACTGGCTTCATCTCAAATTCATTTTGTATTCAGGTTGCTCGTCTGTGGAACGGCCTTCCCCCTAATATTAGAAAAGCTCCAAATAACTACGCCTTTAAACGATCTGTAAAGGGTTTCTTCACTGGCAGTTCAAAGAAAAATTGAGTATCTTCTTACAACTGTACAATTTATGGTAAGATATATATTGTAGTATATGTATATATTTCTATTATTATATATTTATGCATATATTTATGTAAGTGTAGGTATATTTATGTATGTATGTATGTATCCTATCTTAGTATGTCTTTTTATTCAGTTTGCAAGTTGCACCGCCTACATTCTTTTCTGTTTTGCCTTAAGGTTGACTGGTAGAGAATGCTCTGTGGCATTAAGTCCGCCTTTTGTACGATAAGATTTTCTTTTGTGCAATAAAGATTAAATAAATAAATAATGACAGTAAACAATACTTATATTATAATGACAAAGTTGTGTCGTTGTCGTACTAAGAAGGGATATATTATATTTTTTGATACCTAAATAAATGACGATAATTTGTGCCTACGTACTATAATTTCTCTTTCAAATATACGATGTAGGTTAGTGGCTATTCTAAAGGTGCGTTCAATCTAAAAGAGCATTCGCTGATCTAACCTCCCACTCTACGAAATTCGATCGACGGACAAAACGTGATTGGTTGATTTCGTAGAATGGGCGCTAGAACAGCGAATGCTCTTTTGGTTTAAACGCACCTTAAGCAAAACTGATATCGGAATACTTATTACTCAAGTTAATACTCAACTTAAGTCACTTGAGCGACTTAAGTCACAACTGGTTAAGGGTCAACTCCTACGATTGTAATAGATATGAGGTAGGTATGACTTAAATGTGCTTCCTGTTGTTCTTAAACACGTACAACAAGTTCAAATTATATAACACTTAAGTTCATGAGACTGTTATCTCAATGTAAATAAATGAAAGAACCCGTCTGACTTGCTTTAAGCAAGTAAGTACTTAGGTACTTTGTTGTTAAAAACTTTTCTGACAGCTATGAATTTTATGATTGATTTGATATGATTATGTTGATAAATAAATGTTTTAACTTGTCGTCATGTCAAGTTTATCGTCGTCCTGTAAATAACCGTAGATAAATAAACAAATAAGAGATACATCATTAAAATTAAAGCTATGTAATGTGCCTATGCCTATTTGAATAAAGAATCGTTTGACTTTGCCTATTACAGTCCACTGCTGGGCTTAGGCGCCTGTTTCTTATGCGTACCTATGGAAGCATTAAGTGGTAACGCCACGCTGGGCACGCGGATAGCCGCCAAGTAACCGCATCGCATCGGAATATAAAAATCATAATAATGTCGCTGTTGTCTGTCGTCAAATTTCAATAAATAGACGGCCAGTTATACTTCAATCCCTTAATCGACTCTCGTGACACCCACGCTGAAAACTCACATCTTATATCGCTAAACGCTAAAATCATGTATATTGCCGAACAGCAAGCTACGAGAAGAACAAACTAGGTATTGTAAATGCATATTGACTATAAGCTCTCGATCAGGAAGAAATGCGTTTGATTTTATCGCATTGATTAACTGCTCATATTTACACACAAGTAGTAATTTATAACATGACTCCAACAATACGTTCCGGGTTAGACATTTTATTTAGGGATGACATTGAACGTGATTGTCCAACGTGTACAGACCACTTTATCAAGTTTTTCAATACGACCATTGTTCACTTATACACTGGTTATAAAGTAATTGAGAATGCACAATCCTTACGCAGATGTTGAGTTGTGACGTGGCACCTGCTGCCTTCTAACAAATTGATTTCGTTAACGTCAAAGGACGTATACGGAAAAGTACGTACGTACGTCATTTTGAGCACGATCGATCGAGATGAATCAATGTCCAATAAAACCTCTATCAGTCCATTTTCAGTTTAAATTGTATGTATTGCTTTTAAATTTTTATACATTTTCATATTCTTGTACGTAGCGGCAGATACGTTTCTCAATCTGTAGCAATTTGTTTTTATTAGAGTAATAAAACCCTAGATATAGATTCATATCAGCTTGTATTCGATTTTCTGATCCGTATTGTAAAGTCGATGTTCAATTTGTTAAAACATTCAAATCTACATTACCTACGTACCTAACAAAAATCTAAAAAAAAAACATTACTAATATACCAAGTGAACAATTAATTGTTCTGTGGTAGCTTAAAGCATTACGAAGTGCTGATCTGTACAGAGTGAAGGTAAATTTTATAATTTCCGTTTATCTGATTTATATAATCTCAATAATCTGTATAGTGTTCATGCAAATCTCGTGTAAAACTAGCTAAAGTACTTCCGACTACTTATGTACGAGTATTATAACGTTACCTGTTTTTTAATGCACATACTGTGTTTAAAACATCTAATTATTCACATATTTAAATTACAGCATATACATAATAAATAACCTAATTTTGGCACAGTGAAAGAAGACAAACAATGTCCGTTACAGAGCCGTGCAAAATCGGTACTATATTAGAAAAGAACGCGTATTTGTTTCAATAATCGATGTCGTGCTCTAGATTTCAAGTATGTCAAACATTGCAAGATGCGTGTTAATATGATGGATGAGCGATCCAAATATAGTGTAAACGGCTCGTGCTATACCTAATTCAGCATAAGTTATAAGTTACTTTTGTGTTTTGTGGGCCGAATGATTGAGCCCCAATCGCATCGAATTAAAAGTAACTTTTACGGTTGGAGCGCACTGTAGTAGGTAGTACATTGCGACACAAGTGCGAATGTGTGTAATTTTAAATCGACATGAGTAACGAGTTTTTTTTCCCACGTGTATCGTACGTTTTTCAGTACCATGAGCTGCCGCCAATATAAAACTTATAAAAAGCACTTTAACCCTTCTCTTGGCAAATTAAAAGAAAAATCATGCGTTCTAGCCCCCTCGCCATTACGTAGAATAAAAAAATATGTCTGAATGGCTTGAATATGTGCATATACATTTCCAAGAAAAGAGTAACAACATGTAGTAAGTGTTGAGTAATCGTAATAACATCTACATTAATAAGTTAATCGTAATTTTTTTATGAAAAGAATACGTTAAAAGTTTTCTAGACTTGTTAAAAACACAAGCAAGTACTACACTCGAGTGAATTGTGTATTACATCAAGATACTTACCGGAAACTAAGATAATATGAGATAATTTTAGCTACCTACTTTGGTTTGCCTTAGGCAGGCAGTAAATATCTTACTTTAATAGAAGGAAGTGTTTACATACCTAGCTTGAATCTATAAACGTATGCAATTATAAATACATCACGGAAATCATTTTTGGATTTTGCATGCTCGCTTCATTTCATAAACAATCATTTTATTCAAATTTTAATATTATCTGGCACGCAATCTGTATAAAATATTTAATTTATATTTATTCTGAGCAGCGACCCTATATAAACAGACATATAAAGGTGCATTTGGACCAAACGAGCAATCTCTCATTCTATCCCCGACTCTACGAAATCAACGAATTTCGATGAATCACGTTTTGTGTAACGAACGAATTTCGTCGGGGGATAGAATGAGCGAATGCCTGTTTGGTCTAAATGCACCTTCACGCAAGTTCAAAAATAAGGTAGGTACCTACCAACGAGTATAAAAGTTTGTATATAGTATCAAGGATCTGATTCTTTACAAACACCTATTTAGATTCGCGTCGTTTTTTTGCTGGTTACTTACTGTACACCTATCAAATTAAAACTAAGTCAATCTAGAACTGTGCCGAAGTGAGAGATTCCTTACAATCTCATTTACAGTCACTTCGAAATAGTTCCCATTAGTTAACCCTAAACTTGGCAGAATTAAAAAAAATCGTGCGTTCTAGCCTCCTCGCCGCTGTGTAGAGCAAAAAATTCTGTCTTTTAAAAAAATACAAAAAATGGGTCAAAAAGTATGTATCTTTAAAGATACACTGCCAAGTTAAGGGTTCAGTACATCTAAGTGTCTCTAGATAAATGCAGAAGTGCATAGATTTGAACCACTTATGTCATCAGCGTATGCGAATGGTTTAGCAATTTGTGTGGAAATCTGTCAACTCGTCCAACGATGTACGTAACGCAATGGAAAAGTGGGAAATTACTGTAACATATTAAAGTCTTCTTCGTTAAAGTTACATTAAGTTGTATGAGTGAAGCTAAACTGGTATCTACGTCAGGTATGTAATAAATGAAAGCAGGAAACTAAGCTATACTTAAATTTAAAAAAAAGTGGGGGCCATCAGAGGGACAGTTTTAAATGTAATGAATTACTTAAAACTAAATACCTACATCCAAAAACACAAGTATTGAGTTTTAATATCTTTGTCATGTCAATAATTCTAATCGAAATACATAAGTATATACATACCTCGTGAAAAAATTGTATTATATATACTATTTAATTTACATGTATTGTTATGATCATAAGTTGACCGCCTGTAAAACGAAATCTCTAGACTACAACAACTATCTCATTTTGTGAATGATTCTTCTAAAAAATTTAGTGTAATTCCATTAGAAGCGAGAACTACGTTACACACAGAAATCCAAATTCCTACGCAATTTACGTATTGCCTAGTTGGGCTTTTAATCTGATACAAAACGCACATTTCATTGCGAGTTACGTGAATAGACGTGACCAAAATTATTGCGTCGGTACAGTCCTGCCACGTCTCTCATAAGGCGTACCTATTCGATCTAGCCTCGTTATATCCTAACCCGAGCTTTCTCCTGACCTTTGGCACAGTTTCAAAACAGTGCCTTGTTTTCCTAACAAAAATCTGCATTTATTTCAAACTCCCTTCTAGGCCAAAGGTTAGAAAGGCCAGCGATCATCGTTTCATATTTGTGACATAAATATATTCAATTATTCAACGTATTCGTAACATGTTTCAGTAACTCGTTTTGATATTGCGTTTGAATGACATTTTGTTCTAGATTCAAAATTTAAAAAAACGCAACCGCAAACCACAATGGTCACTTCACTGGCCAGTACTCATGACATAACTGTTGGGTTGATTTTCTCCGGTCCAAAAGGCTCAGACGTAGTAATTCATTCAGCTAACCAACATACAGTGTGACAATATGCATGGACTTACGGCACCCTACGTAATAGTAAACGCAATAGCTTTAAGAAATCATAATTAGTGGAATAGATTATCAAGAAGTTAGTACCTAAAATAAAAATTAAATTAATAATAATAGCCAGATTAGGTACCTACCTCAACTTATGGAGAGTGTCATGTAAAGGAGATTTTAGGTATTTAAATATTTCAAAAACAATGTTTTACATTGAACATACGAATGACTGGAAATTGCCATAGAAACTTCCTATACTAATGCAATAGTTTACCTACGCATTAAACTATCCAACATTGAAAACTTATTAGTTTCTTACGGCTATTCTATTCATATAAGGATTTGATTGAAAGCTGAAGTTGAGAAATACACTCAGGAAACAATGTCGAACCAAGTTTCTCAATTTATTGGCTAGCAGCCTAATAAAGATTTACATCCTGTTATAACGTTTTTTAGTAAGGTACTCGTTTCCTTATAGGTACTTATATAGACACTGAATCTTCTTGAAACTATCATAGCAATAAATTATCCGAGACAATTTATTGGTAGAGTTACGAGACGGAATTAAGATCTGCTTATTAGTCTCGTTAGGTTATATGTGGCTTTGTTAACGATGGTGATCTACAACATTCAGGAAATGGTTAATATTCCGGTAGCTGAATAATTTCATTTGATAGACTATAAGAGCATCTCGAAACATGTGTTCTATTAAAGCGTGTCGCAAATCACTCGAAACGTCACCCTCTCACCCACGCAGCAAAGAACTTAATTTACAAGTGTAATCAAAACAATGCATACATGCATTATGTATTAACAACCGCAATCTCCGTTACAACACATCAAACCTACATACGTCAACCATCGTATTGTCTTACCTTATCAAGGTCTCAGTCTTCCAAAATATTTGTCGGCAACATGGCAATGTTGACTAACGTTTATTTTCTTTGTTTCAGATGATTCAACAGATCTTAGTGCAGAGTCGTCTGAGATTGTTCCCGAGATGGTGGCGGCGCCGCATCAACAGTGGCAGGATCAGCAGCACGACCCTCAATCTGCGGCTTCGACATCCGTCCAGACCGACCACTCGATCGAGCTCGTCGGCGGCTCACAGACATTCTTCCCCTCCTTTGCAAACCTATTTGAACCCCGACAGCAGAACAACTACAGGATAGGAGGTTTCGGCAATCAGGAGACGGCATACAGTCAAAAACCGCAGTCATACAGGTCTTTATTAAACTACCCTTTGTTCGGAAACTACCGAAGTCTCGATGGATTTGGAAAGCAGAATAGCGTTGCTTCAGCGCCTCTAGTTGATGCCAGTTCTAGCGTGCTCGGTTCTGGGAACTTTGGAATCATTCGAGGAGGCACATTCTTCGCCCAGAACGACGAGGATACCGACGATTTCCACGACAGCTTCAACTCATTCTACAACAATGGTCACGGCCGACCGTCCCTCGGATCAGGATATATAGCCAACCCTAGACCTAATTTCAATCAAGAGCAATTCGCAAACTTCAGAGACTTCGCCGACATCAACTCTCCATCCAACTCCGCGTACTCGCATTTCGTCGTCGTGTACGCCAATAAAAACGCAACGATGGACGAAATCAGCGAAGAAACTAGACGGGTCGTATCCAAGCCTAAAAACATTATAGAGACATTAGAACGTCTAGACGAACCTAAACCGCCAAAGATTACGAAAGCTAAAGCGAAACTAGCAGCAACAAAGCAAAAGTTTAACAAAAAGGAGCAGTGGAAGAAAGCGAACTCGAAACACATAAGCCCAAAGCACGATCCGGAAGAGCCGTTGCTAGCTTTAAGTTAAAACCAGTGTAAATACAAAGACTTGCGTTACGTAAGTGATTGAAGTAGGTACCAGTAGAAAAATGGTGTGACAAGTGCGTCGTGTCGAAACGCCGCTGCCTAAATTTAATCTGTGTGTTGTCTGTAGTCTACTTGTGTAAGCGATACGAGCTGTGTGTGATGATGCGTGAATGCGGCTGTTTGCTATTGAATGAGAATTCATATAAATTAAATTAAGTACCTTAATCAAGCTTGGTTTCATTTCATGGCTCCCTCGATTAATCAAATCAATCCAAGATGCGCAACTGTCGGCGTAATTTACAAGTGTTGTAAGTAGATTGCTTGTTACAAAATTGAACCAGATCTTATATTTACATTTCGTATTGATACAGCAAATAATATCTGCGCGGAACTTTCGAATTACCTATTCAAGGTTTCGACTGTTTAGTTAGACAAGTGAGTTGCAGTAAGTAAGCTAGTATTCTGGCATTCTAAAATTAGACACTGCAATAACTTCGAAAATAGGTACCAGTTTCAGTTTGCAACATGCTCCTTGAGGAAAATGTTAATACCATCATTGACAATAGGAAGTCTAAGTTGTGATGTATTTACAAAAAGATTTAGAAGAATTTAAGACTACCTATCCCGAAACTGAGTATTATCATTATATTTAAATTAGATTATCATCAGGGGCGTAACTAGAGTAAATGGCGCCCGGGGCAAGCGCCAAATTTGCGCCCCCCCCCCCCTCTAATTTTCCAAAGTTAACACCTAATATCGACATTGCTAGCAGTAAATCCATCGCCACTTTACGTGTAGGGGGGAAAATATTTTTACCTAACTAGTGCGGAAAAGTAAACTTTGCTTCGCGTGCGTAAAAAAAAATCGCCGTGCGTTTTTAAGGCACTTGTTATGAAAAAAGTCGTTCGATACATGTGTAAAAACTTCTTTGTAACTCGGGTGATTGTTACGCGCTAGAAGTGGTTCATTTTACGTCAGGTCTTCGGAGGACCAAATGTACTGAAAAACGTCGTCCCAGTAGGTATACACGTGCGAAAACCAAATTCGTAACTCGTGTCGATTTAAAGCACTCCCTTCGGTCGTGCTTTAATTTGTTCGCTTGAATCCCTCATTTCGCTCAGGATTCCAGTTTAGAATGCCTCACTACGTTCTAGATTCTATTGTAGAATCCATCGCTTCATCCGGGCGTGATAATATATCATTTTGATCCCTTGCGATTTACTACTCGTATTGTTCCATATTTTATTATATTATTTTCTCGGCGTAACTAATATGTATACCTTTACCAAATTGCAACTTTCTAGTACTGCCGGTCTAGTCTGACCTGCCGAAACTAAAAGGGTTCCTTTTTTAGGTAGGAACCCTAAAAAGGGTTACTTTTAGGATACCGCAATCTATCCAAAATTCAACCTACTAGACAGGAAAGGCCCTACCTACTAGGAAAATTTTAGTTTATTATAAAAATTGCGAAACAAAATAAATGCAACTGTGTTCGAACTGAATGGGTACATTTCCAATTTTATCGATGCTAATAAGAGTAATAAATACTACATGCAGCACAGGATATAAACTTGTTTCCATACTTTTAGTTTTAAAAATTCTCCAAATGGTTAATATAAAAAAAGAGAAAACTATAGAAAGCGAGTTTAAGAAAATTCCATTTTAGCTTTTTGTGAATTTACTCATTAAGAATTTTGATTTATTTATGTGTAAATGATACATAAATTCAAGGAAATCAAAAATTTTAGTTGGTTTGGAGCCCTCCACAATTTGGCGCCCCGGGAAAATATAGGTACCAAACTAGTATTTTTTGAATTTACGCATAATGATTATTTTTGTGTATAAATTATGCACAAGGAAATCAAAATAAATTGCTGATTTGGCGCCCTGCCTAATTTGACACCCGGGGATAATGTAAATTGCCATATCTCTAGCATTTTTTTAATGTATCATTTATGCAAAAGGAAATAAAAAATCTTGGCCCCCCCTCTAATAGTTTACGCATACATATTTTTGATTTATTTATGTATAAATTATGCACTACAGCTTGGCAAAAAAGAGTAGAAATTAAAAAGTAGCAACATCGTAGTGTCGTCCCTATCAAATCAATATGCGTGAGAAAACGGGACGACACTATAATGTTGCCACTTTTTAATTTCTACTCTTTTTTGCCAGGCTGTAATTTGGCGCCCAAGGAAAATGTACCAATGTAGCATTATTTAATTTACGCATGAAGATTTTCTTTATGTGTAAGTTATGCAAAAGGAAATCAAAATAAATTGCTAATTTGGCGCCCCGCTTAATTTGACGCCCGGGAAAAGTACCAATCTAGAATTTTATGAATTCACATTTTTTAAATGTACAAATAGGTAATGCAAAAGGCGATCAAAAATCTTGGCCGATTTGGCGTCCCCATTTACAATAAATATTTTTGATTTATTTATGTATAAATTATGCACAAGGAAATCAAAAATTTTGACTTGTTTGGTGCCCCTCCTAATTTGGCGCCCAGGGAAAATGTACCAATCTAGCATTTTTAAAATTTAATTTACACATGAAGATTTTCTTTATGTGTAAGTTATGCAAAAGGAAATCAAAATTAATTGCTGATTTGGCGCCCCGCTTAATTTGACGCCCGGAAAACGTGCCAATCTAGCATTTTATGAATTAAATTTTTTTATTGTATAAATTATGCAAAAGGCAATCAAAAATCTTGGCTGATTTGGCGCCCCTTCTGATAGATAACGCATACAGATTTTCGATTTTTTAACATAGGTATAATAAATTATGCAAAAGGAAATTAAAAATGTTGGGCGATTTGGCGCCCCCTCTAATTTGGCGCCCGGGGCACGAGCCCCCCCTGCCCCCCCCTAGATACGCCACTGATTATCATCGAAATAGTTAGTGTACCCCTGTAGCAAGGTACACCTATATAATATACAGGGTGGGCCCTAAGACAGCTGTCAGACACCCCTGTAAATACCAATGTTTTATTTTTTCCAATTCGTAAAAAAATATATATATTCAAAGTTATTTCTTCGAGGTACCTTTATCTTTATATATCTTTACACTACGCTATGTGATCATAGCAGGTAAGTTATTTTAAAGCTTATTTTGGAGTAACATCAATTAGCAAGCTTTTCTCGTGTTTGAATTTTTTATTACAAGTATTAACATTTATAGAACTTTCATTTTAGGAAGGAAATCATTATTTAATAAACCCTAAGTAGTAAAAAATATTAATTAAAGACGACGGAACGATACGAACGGTGAAATCGATTTTTCCGTAAAATTTTTGTCACACTGTACGACTCACCCCATTAAACAGCTAGCATAAAAAATAAAACACGAAAACAAACAATGACATAGGCTACATTTATATCCGTAATCCTCATAAGCCCTTTCATTTTGATACATTACTCGATAGGTTTCTTACATATAATTGTTTTGGGTCAGACGAAATTCAGTATTTAGGCCGCTATATTATTTTCAAAGTTATATAGCCTATCACATTTATGCTACCATAAGGATTATAACGGTAGGGGAGAGTGGGTAGGATTTGTACAGCGGGAGCATTCGTACAGGTGGTCATATCTCCGCTATCCGCCACGCGAACATGTTCATATTTGTATGTGTAACGGCCACTAATATGCATAACTCACCACCGAGAAGGGATGGAAATATGGCAGCTAGTTTCTTCATAAAATATTAAATCGTGTTTTTGACACTTCAAAGTAATTATAAGGATCATTTTTAAAGCTTTGATCAGTTACAAACGTAATTAAATATACTTCGTCATCTAATCTTTGAAATACGTATGAAATGGTTTATTTTATGATTAGGATACCAATAATTTTTATTTTTTGTTTTAACATTTCATTTTTGGTTGGGGTACATTCGTACAGCCAAGAATGTATGAGAATCCTTACTGTACGAATGTACCCCAATATTTTTGTTTAGTGAGAATATTGTTATTTCCAAATGAAATCGTCGATATATGAGAAAAATATTATTTGCAAATAAATACAGATGGTTGAGAACAAAACTAATACTGTGTTAAAAATACTATGTACGAAGGTACCCCATGCGTTGCATCGTCGTTAGTTCGTTACCCTACTTTGTATTAGCTCTAAGCCTAACTATTATTAAAGACAGATAATATAGCCATCAATCAGCATTGATTTCATTTATAATTTGCTAGTAATTTTTTTTCTAGGCATAGTGTAAAAAGTGTACGAATCCACCCCACTCTCCCCTACATTAATACTTCATAATATCGGTTGAAGCATTAGGTATAATACCTATCTAGGGGTACGAGAGAAACGCACATACATAAGAATCATCAAATAGGTACACTCATAGATTCATCTGAGGATATGGATCTCAAAAATCAAAACAAAAATCTTTCTATATAAAAGGTCCTAATTTATTAGTTGCAGATATTTTAACACATAATACTTTACATTAAAATAATTAACTTTAAATATAAATTAAGAAATCTTTTCATGTAATTTTTTTGATTTCATTTTCCTAACAAAAAAAATAATTATATTTTCGTCTAAAAAAATCATCATGTGTGCATTATCACATGTCACAATAACACTGTCTGTCATGTCATCAAACGACAAAATCCAACGGAAAATAACATGACATTGACAATCAAGTATTTAATTTATCGATGAGAAGTGGCCAGTCTGTTCCAGTTAAGTGGTAAGGTGAGGGGGGCGAAGTGCGCCTATCGGGTAAGTGCGCCTACCATTAATATATCGTATACTATGGATAGTATACTAGTAACAACATCTTTGATCGATGATACAAACTAAACTATAGTTCTCGATATATTTAACAGATGGTGTTGTAGTCGAGAACTTGAAATACTCGCCATTTTTTATTTAGAGTCATTGAAAGTTGTGAGTGAAGTTGACCACGTGGCAGAAATCGTTAAAAATCTGAGAAAGCTGAATAGATCCTACCAAAAAAAGGGTGCGTATCATAATGAATACGAACTTTTAGTAAAATTACAGTTTACAAACGTTCATAACGTATACTAACGTTAGGTATAATGTATTAAACATCTATTTCCAAATAGTATAATACAAAAATAATATAACGCTAAAAATATATACCGTTATTTAGTCTAACGTACATATTAACGAATTCCGTTTCATATATCAATATAAAGGTATAAAAGTTAAAACATATACTAACATCTGATATAACGATATAAATATAACTGCCAGAAAAGTAAGTTAGGTTAAGTTCTACAAAAACGTATACGTTATATTACTTACCCTTTTCAATCCGTTCTAGTCTCGAAACCTAACCAATCCAAGTAATAAATCACGGTAAAACCGACTTGGATTGGTTAGGTTTCGAGCGTAGTTTCCCGGATGAATAAAAGACCTACTTACTTTTAATTAATTGTTTACGCATCCTCATCCTTGCGAAACCAAAACAGGGGGGACGGGGGGGCGCAGCCCCCCGCAAGGGGGGCTCGGGGGGCGAAGCCCCCCGCATTAAAAAATAACAAATTTATACCTCTCCTACTCTAACCTGGATAGGTTTGTTAGGTACCTTTTATCCCTTAGAGCAGAAATAGAAGCCCCGCGCAGCGGGGCTTCGTCGACCGGTTCCCAGGTCTAAATCGCTTCCTATACGGATACGGCTTAATATACGGATAAATAGTAAATCAATTCAAATTAAGTAAAATGATAATTCTGTAGTTCAATTATTAAAAAAACGTAGGCGCTTATATTTTGTGTAAGATACTTGTTTTGTATATTAGATGATTTCAATGTTATACTAATTAACAATTATCATTAGATTAAGCGAAAATTTTGTTTAAAGACCCATATAAATTATGACAGCGAGTTTCATAAGACTGAGCAGAAAAAATGTTCACAAACCCTGATTTACAAATCTATGGCGCACTTATCCGAAATTCCTTTTCATACCTATTTAGCACCTTTAGTATAGGACAACGGCAATAAAAAAACAGGTTATACGTGTTTTTGTGTATGATCTATTATACTATGTGATTGTTTTTATCGTAATCCTTCAATAATACATTTTAACTCTACCAGGCGCACTTACCCGCCGTAGCGGCAAAGTGCGCCTAGTGGATGTATTTTTAATTTCATGCTAAAATATAATTATTTTACCGTTAGATTTCAACTACACGATGTTGGTCATAGATTTAACATATCCCAGGTTCTGAAATTGTTGAACATGAAGATATTGGTGAACTAGAACGGAACATATTTTGCAGAGAAGTCATCTATGAAAAAAGTATGGCGCACTTCGCCCCCCTCACCTTACGTAAAAGAGGTACTAGAATCTGTTCAATGAGTTTTCATTTAATAGTCACATAAACAGGGTGTTTTTACGTAGAAAATTTGTTTTTCCATTTTCTCCAAAAAAAACATCGTAAAAGCTATAATGTTTCACGGTTTAATATACTCCAGAGACCGAATACTATCAGCTGTAAAAATATCTGTATCTAATAAATTAGGACCTTATATATCGAGACATAAGTACGACAGACGTAAGTACCTACACTCAAAGAAAAATGTGGTCTACCTCTTTTCGATTCTATTCAGTGGTAATAAAGCCGAAAAGTGGTATACCACATTTTTTGTTGACTGTAGAATTACAATTTATGAAATATATTTTAACACTAGCTCGGAAAGGCAGGAAGCCTTATACTGTAATACATTATGATACAAAAGTGAAAAAATTAAGTTTGAAACGAGTGGCGATAAATTAAAATACGAATCGACCGAAGGGGGTGTTTTAAATCGACACGAGTTACGAACGAGTTAGTAAAGGCGCCATCTATACTGAAAAGGTTCGCGCTAGTGCGAAAAGTGGTTCATTTTAAGTCAGGTCGAAATCTTCGGATATTAATGTTCGGATGTAAATGCGAAATCTTCGCCATATTATGTACTGAAAATCGTCGTACGATACACGTGCGAAAAGGAAATTAGTAACTCATGTCGATTTAAAATATTCCTTCCAACTTCATTAATTAATCGCCATTCGTTTCGAACTTCATTTTATTCACACTTGTATCGTAATGTGGGTACTATACTTATGAATACCATCATTCGAATTTAGACCTCTTTAGAACCTTGTCACTGTAAAGAGAAAAAAATTGTACACGTTTCCGAGGCAGTTCATTAACAGCTCTACTTTCAGCAAGACCTAAATATCAAAATTTCTAGTGAATAGTCTCTTATTTAGATGTTTCGATATCAGCGAAACCATCACACAACCGGAAGATTGCCACCGAGTAAAAAACGCAATTTTCTCCTCGAAGTAAACTAGACTGGAACGACGTAAATAAAGTGTTTTCCTTTAATGCCAGGATATAGCAAAATATTTCAATTATTTCAACTACCGACCGTGCAACAGTCAGTATCAGAAGAAAAAGACAGCAAAGTTCAAAATTAGTTATTTGTACAACATGAGAGCAAAGTACGTATTTGATGCGAGTGTCAGTTTTGAGTCTTGAGCAAGCGAAAGATTCTTTTATAGAATCACGAGCGTAGCGAGTGTTTCTGTAATAGAATCTTGAGCGTAGCGAGAGACTCGAAAGACACGAGATTCAAATGACTTTGCTCTCAAGTTGTACATACAACTTTTCACCTCAGCATGGAGAAAAGGAAAATATGTTATTAAACATTTATACGTGCCATCCCGTTATTTTTTGTTTTTGTTTTACCATTATGTTTGTAACAGAAAGTACATAATTATAACTACTAAAAAAATTAAAGCTCATAAAATTTTATAAAACAGTTATAATTATTTAGAAATGAACTCGTGTCGAATTTCTGAACGCGATTCTGACTCGCCTAGTACCACGATATCCGTCCGTTTTAAAACGGCTGTCTTTCTCTCTGTCACACTTATATACAGGGTGTTTTTTTTTCGACCGTTCAAATTCTACGTAGTGAATGTGTAGGTCATACTCACCAACTTTTACTATGGGGACAACGTCGAAATCGCGAAAAAAAAATCAGCTGTTTCATACAAATTGGCGGCATTACGCCGGCCGAAATGTATGAAACAGCTGATTTTTTTTTCGCGATTTCGACTTTGTCCCCATAGTAAAAGTTGGTCAGTATGACCTACACATTCACTACGTAGAATTTGAACGGTCGAAAAAAAAACACCATGTATAAGAGCGATAGAGAGGTGGAATGACGGTCGCCAATGTTATGTATGCTTGGTGGTAGGGGCCATATGCCGTTCGGATACAAGGAATCGGGTCCGATAAAACGCGTCGTCTAATACAACTGGCTGAATACGCTAGGATGCCATGAACGAAAAAAAAAATGCATATTATGACAATTTATAACGTAACATTTTTCATCTCTGTCTTTTTACTAACAAGTGAAAGAAACAAAAGAAAAAGTTGAAGTCTAAACGTCATGGAAAACAACATTCACTCAGTGAGCAAAATCGCACTTTGCTCACTGATTTCGCGAATCAAAAGAAGTCTTTTCGAGCTGCTGAGGTGAAAAATAATATTATATTCAAATGTAGAATGTAGTTGCGAAGAGTCGGCTGCCCATAGAAAATTGTCATTTCTCATTTGACACTTAATGGACTTAGGTACCTATACCGGGTGGCCCATTCAAATCGGTCAGTATGGGAAAGTCTGAAACTGTCATCGATTTTAAAAATAATGAAAACTACGTTGATAAATATAAAAAAAAAAAAAATTTTCTTAAGATTTACACAACAAACACCTAGTAAAATAAATTTAAGCATATGAAAACAATGAATTCCTTTCATTTTAGACATCATGTTTCTTAGAGACATTTTCAGCTTAAGACCTCTAAATAAAAATAGTGTAAGTTTTTTTTGTCAAAACAACCAGATTCGATTCCCTAGCTGGGTACAGTTTTTTTTTCAAATGTATGAATGCAGTTTTCTTTTTATCAAAATCGGTGACATAGTTCCTAAGAACAAATCTTCGTATGCCTTATAGTTTCAGACTTTTCCATACTGACCGATTCGAATGGGCCACCCTGTATAGTATAGTTTTCCTACGCAACCAGTGCAGAAAAATTTGAAGACCACTGAAGATAAAAAAAAAGTGGAATAACACAATTCTGAAATAAAATAAGTACCCATTTCGGAAACTTTGAAACGTATGATGTGAAGTTTAATATACATATTGTTTCTGAGTTACCGCCACCGTGTACCGCAATAGTATCCCACTTAATTACAGTGCCATCTAGAGTTACTTCCTAGGTAACCTTTTTTATAGCGACATCTAGTGACAGGTAGAAGAACTAACAATGCTGTTTTTCGTAAGCTGGCTACGTTGAAATCAAACTAGAAAAATTTAGTTCATCAGCAGAAGTACCAACATAGATATTAAAAGATCGTGTCGTGCAAACCAACTTAATGAACACGATAATAGTAATGTTGCTAAGCTGCAAAATCGGAACTAAAGTAGCAGATGGCAACTTTAATACAATCGACATTATAAAAAAATTAAAATGAAATGAAATGTGCGATTTTTGCTGTGATATGTGAATATTTTGTCATGAATCGTATTGTTCAATCATATTTCGTAGTTTTATGAAGTGCCAATCCAATATATGAAGTGCTAATTTACTGTAATAAGAGTATCGTTAGGACTTATAGTGTAAATAAATAAATTATAGCCACAATGTATTCCGGCAAAGATGCCGTGAACCCGTCGTATCCCACGCAGTGGGCCTTGAATCCAACAGCGTATCAAAATGTTGATTCAAACTCTGTAGACTGGGCCGCTCTAGCTCAACAATGGATTGCTATGAAAGAGGCTGCAGCCATAGTCGGCGTGCCAACGAAGACCGACATCGAAGAGGGCGAAGCGCCTATGGAAGTGGAGAATCCGGACACAAACAGTGACGCGTCGGGACCAGCTGATTGGAATGCCAGCTCCAACTCTTGGGGCAACAATTGGAATCAGTGGGGTAAGGAGTTTGAACTCACAGGTTCAATTTTTGTCCATGTCCATATATGCATAATTCTAGAGGTTACCTCTATTGTTTTACTATTAAGATGAATACCATTACAATGTTAAGAATCCAGAAAACCTTTGTTCTGGCCTTTGATCCATCCAATCCCAGGCATTTGGTGTGCTTATTTACTTCCGTCATCAGATGATAATGCTGGGGCTCAAAGGGTTAAACAATAAGTTCTAATATAGTAAAGTGCTTAGACATTGATAATGAACATACCTGGGATAACTGGGGGCAAGTTATAGGGATTTGATATCGATTAAAAAGATGTCGATATAATTATAATAAAAGATGTTGTTGAACATTCTTGATTACAGTACAGAGGTTCAATGTCATATCTGATATCGGGCCTCTTCAGTTAGTAAAAGTATGCAGATATCATTTAAATCAAAATGACAATTGAAATATTGATATTTTAATAATGATTGTATATTTTGCAAACTATTTTAAAATAAACAGGTAAATACCCATTTAAATTTCTTTTTTATTTTAATTGAGGAGTAAGTACCTAATATTTATTTATGCCGAATAACATTTTGATTTTGTCATTCACAGTAACATCAATATATTTTTAGTCGATAAAATATTTTGCTACATCACTTTTGTATAAATGCCCCGAGTTATCCCAGGTATGATAATGAAAGTAGGTATTTTCTGAAGCAAGAAAATCTATTGTGTCAAAACTATTGTGATGTTGCTGATAATCAATATAATCATGCTCTATGTGCTGGGTTTCTCTTACCTTGAACAACATAGTAGGTAGTTAGTTTTTGAATATTTTTTGCTTGCCGTACCAAACTCTATGAATTCACAGCGGTGTCACTATTTATTACAGTGGTTTTTCTTAAAGGCTGGAAGTTGCAGAAAGTAAAAATTTTTGAATTGACAACTAAGGCGAAACTTTGTAAACAATTGTAGATTACAAGATTTACAAGTAGCCTTTAAAAATATATCTACAGTAACCATTATGAGGATCAATTAAGTTTTACAATCAATAGCACTAGACTTGTTCATATAAGCAGCTTTAACACAATCACAGTATGGGGTGTTTCAACTTCTTACAAAGTATGGTCTATAATGAGTTAAGCTAATTGTTGCAGTGAAGGTGTTAACAAGACCAATACTCATCCTAAAACCATTATTTATCTCATTTACAGGATGGGGCTCTATGCAGTCAGATGCTGCAATGATCCCTGGCATGATAGATGGGTACACCGTCCCAACAGATGGCAATAATGCAATGCCTGGGTAAATATTTTTATTGCTGAGCTTCAAATATAATTCTACATAATTATATTTCCTCAAGTGTTCCTTCTCATATTAATTCTGCTTTCAAAAAACACACCAAGAAAGAGTTCATACAATAAACTATAATGTTCTTAATTTTTTTTATTAGTAATAAATATCATTCCTGATCAAACTAGAGATCTTGGTAAAACATTGTGGTAAGATTAATTGAAAGAATAAATTCATTGAACTCATTAAATACATTTGTAATACATAAAAAAATCTTAAAAACAAATCAGTAGTACAGTCAGCAACAAAGTAAAGTATCCACTTCTTCACCTTACTGAGGTGAAAAAGTGGATACATTACTTTGTAACTGACCATACCATCTGAACCAATTCTAGATATCTCCTTTACAGTAGTTCATACAACTGAGGTATATAGTTTTATGTAGGTAAGGAGGCACTGAGGCTGAATTACCTACCTTGAAAAAGGCTCAATCCTTCTTGCTATGCAGATACACAACAGCAGGCGTCGGAGCGCCTACATTCCAGCATGGGTACTGGACGGCCGCGCCGCCACCAGAGAACAACCGGAGCACCTCACGAGATCGCTCCAAGCGCTCCAACAGGGACTCCAAATCATCTAGGAGTCATCGCTCACATCGACCCAGGTACTTTTAGTTAATCTTGGTGATGCCAAATTGATACAAATGTTAGTTCAGTAAGGTTTAATTAAATTAATGCCCATTACCCCATTATTCAAAAAACTTCAGTCCCATTTAGAACCCAAGTTCTATGTTCTAGTTCCAAGAATTCAACTCATCCTGTAGTTCTTTTATTTTTTTGGTCATGACAGTACATTATCTAATGAATGAGTACAACTCCCGAGGTCTTACACTTACATATTGATGGCCAATTGCCAACCCTTTTATATATAGAAGGAATATTCTGTATATATATGTTAACATGCTGCATCCTCTTTGGACTTTCTGGCAACCTTCCTATATTAGACAAACATCATTTTTTATCTTAGATGTGAAAAACACCTAAGATTTTTATAACAACTCTTTATCTTAACCTTCTTACCTTTACCCTACCGCAACCTTTTCCGCAATTTAATTTGTAAGGAGTGGTTTCTCTTTTCCGTTTCTAAAGTCTGATAGATTGTAAAAACCGATTCATAAGATGCCATTGTCAGATGCATAGCATATGAATATGAGTAAAGCATAAGGAGAACAGAGGATTTTTCATTCTTACAGCAGCTTATAGACACAAACTACTATTTCTTCTGTACTTCCCTGCGGTTTTTCTGCTTTCATAAGACATCCATCAATTCAAAGACCAATAAAGGCCTATTGGCCACTTTACAGTAGTGGTAAAGGACAGAAAATGCTATAAGGAATTTGGAGGTGGCTTTTATTAATAAGCATTTCTATTCAAAATTTGTAATTTAAACTACATTTAGGTATTAAATTAAATTATTAATCAAGTTTTGTTGTTATTATTTGGGCCTCTTGTCCAAGGGATAAAAGCATTACAATATGTTAGAAGAGTAAATAAATCACTACTTAACCAGCACAAAAAACCAAAAACTGAAAACATAACCTTAAAAATAGGAACATTCAATGTAAGATCCCTGTCATCAACAGAACGATATCTGCAACTTACACATGCACTAGAAAACGTCAAATTTGATGTGCTAGGGTTATCGGAAGTGAAAAGAATTGGTTGCCACATAGAGGAATATCAAGACTACATTATGTGCTATATAGGAGAAACTAAAGGCCTACATGGGGTTGGATTCCTGGTTAAAAAAGAACACAAGTATAAAATACATAACTTCACAGGAATCTCAGAAAGAGTAGCCCTACTTCAGTTAAAATTTGAAGAGCTTAACATTTCAATAATTCAGGCATATGCCCCAACAGAAGCAGCACAAGATGAAACAGTAGAGGCCTTCTACAATGATCTGGAGAAAGCGCACGACCTAGCAGATGAGACCCTGATAGTAATGGGAGATTTCAATGCGAAAATTGGAAGTACTAAGAAAGAGGAAAGTCTATGTACTGGCAACTATGGCTATGGTGAACGGAATACAAGAGGACAGAAACTTATAGACTATGCCTTAGAACACAACTTATCAATCATCAATACATTCTTCAAGAAAAAAGAAACAAAACGTTGGACCTGGCTATCACCTAACGGCACCATAAAAAATGAAATTGATTTTATTATGACAAACAAATTTCATATGACAAAAAATATTGAAGTTTTGAACCAAATCAACTACTCTTCTGATCACAGACTCTTACGAGCAACATTTCAGTTATCTCAAAAAAGGAAAAGCAGGAAAAATTTCAAAAGTGCAATAAGAACCCCTAAAACAGAAGAAGATATTAAATATTACTTAAGTCACTTAGAAAAGAACATTGAAAACAATATCATAGATATACCTAAAGATACCCAAACATACTATAGCCTGCTAGAACATACCATACTGCGAAGCCTACAACCAACTCAAGTAAATACTACAAAACGACCAACAATACTAAGTGACAACACAAAACAGCTCATCAAGGAGCGCTCAACTTTGATAAAAGCTACAAATAAAACTAAAGAACAGAAAAAAGAACTTACTAGATTATTCAAAATTACCAATAAAGCAATAAAACAAGACTACAACATTTACAGAGAAGAAATAATAAACAGAAATCTACATACCCATAGAAGTGCCAAGAGAGCCTATAAAGAAATGACACTGCAGAAAAAATGGATACAAAAACTGGAAAACAATTCAAACGAAACTAAATCAAGGAGAGATGTGATAGAACATGCCACACCGTTCTACAAAGACCTATACAGCCAAGCAGATAGTCACAGCCCAGAACAAGAGCAGACCAACAACTATATACCTGTCAAACCAATAGATGAAGTAGAGACACTCTCACACATAAAAAACCTAAAAAATGAGAAAAGCCCAGGACCAGATGGGATAACAAATGACTGTCTCAAATTAGGAGCTCCTGTACTACTCAAGCACCTAACCCTATTATTCAACATGGTATTAGAAAGTAATGAAGTGCCAATGCAATGGTGCTCATCAGACATAATATTGATATACAAAAAAGGAAACCCCCTAGAAATGGGAAATTACAGACCCATCAGCCTACTGGCAAGTGTATATAAGCTCTTCACTTCTATCATACTAAAAAGAATCACTGCAAAAATAGACTCTGCGCAGCCAATAGAACAGGCAGGCTTCCGCTCGAGCTTCAGTACAACAGACCATATCCATGCGACAGAACAACTTATTGAAAAGTATAATGAATTTAATAAATCATTATATATCGCTTTCATAGACTACAGTAAAGCATTTGATAGTATCAGTCACAACTCAATTTGGAGCGCTCTCAAGGCATCAAATGTGGAAGACAACTACATAAACATCATAAAGCACATTTACTCAAACAGTACAAGCAGAGTCAAACTAGAAAGAAGAGGAAATGTCATCAAAATAGAAAGAGGAGTCAGGCAGGGTGACCCTTTATCACCCAAGCTTTTCATTGCCGTCTTAGAACACATCTTTAAAAAGCTACAGTGGTCGAAGTATGGAATCAACATTGATGGCCACCGTTTAACACACCTGAGGTTTGCAGATGACATTATTTTATTTGCTGAAAGAGCTGAACAACTCCAAGAAATGATATACACACTTGACATGGAAAGCGAAAAAGTGGGCTTACACATGAACAGAAGTAAGACCAAAATAATGACTAACAACCTTAGAGTACCAATAGTTATAAAGAAAAATAGTATAGATTATGTAGATAATTACATTTATTTAGGCAAACAAATATCCTTTATGAAAACTAACAATGAGGAAGAAATAGAAAGAAGAAAAAACATCACCTGGAAAAAGTTTTGGTCATTCAAAGAAATTCTTAAAGGGAACTATAGCATAAAGATTAAGAAAACAATAATGGATACCTGTCTCCTACCTTGCCTACTATATGGATGCCAAACTTGGACTTACACAAACAGAATCAAACAAAAAATAAGTACAACACAAAGGGCCATGGAAAGAAGCATACTGAAAATAAATAAGAAACATAAAATAAGAAATGAAATAATAAGGAAAAAAACGAGAGTCATAGATGCACTAATATTAGCCAGAAAGCTTAAGTGGCAATGAGCAGGACACATATCTAGGTATAGCGACAACAGATGGACTATTCTAACTACAAGGTGGAACGGACCACCAGGAAAAAGAAAAGTTGGCAAACCATTTAAACGATGGGCTGACGACATAACAGAAGTGGCGGGAAGGGATTGGATGCTCCAAGGAAGGAATAGAAAGTTGTGGAAGAAGTGGGAGGAGGCCTTTACCCAAACGGGATCCATGACTCAAATAAAAACAAACAATATATTAAACTACTTCAGCTCAAATAAATTATGAGAGTTCATGGAAATAAAAAAAGGCTATAATATATATAATATAATATAATGTTAGAAGAGAACATTTTGCACATTTTAGTTAAGCTTTATAGATTCCGTGATAATGATAAAATTGATAAAGGTTTAGATATCACACAAAAATTGCCGTTTTTTGGAATTATAATGCTATAAATCCATGATTAAACAATATTATTGTTTGTCTGAGTGATTAAACAATATTATTGTTCGTATTTGTTCAGGGAAAAAGTGCCACCAGTGGCAGCTCCTGTGATAGAGCCAGTGATGGTTCCAGCGGTGATGCCGACGCCTACCATCGACGCGGCCAAACGGAGGCAGCTACCTGCGTGGATTAGAGAAGGTTTGTACCCTAGGCAGATGAAAATAAATGTAAGCATATATTTGAGGACTTCCTACATGAAACAACCTAGCTTAGGGTCTATACTAACTTGGGTACTTGGTGGTGATATGCATACTTAAGGTTTTCCCCAAACCTATTGACATTTGCGCAAGTCAATATCGCACCGTATCGCCGTTTATTATCCGAAACGTTTCTTTTTGGCTCTTATTGCATAGAGGTTTTTTTATGATTAGATTTTGCCCAATTCGCGTCGTTAGTTTTGAGGAAACCTTTATAAATAGATAACATACCTGCAAACTTACTAAGATACTATATAATCAGCCAAAATCTTGTGCTCATCCATCTCATCATCATCACAGAAATGAAGTGCCATTATCAGGATTAGATCCTCTATCCAGCTTCAAAGGTACACTCAATATCAATAGACTACTATGCAATTGACAAACTTTAAAGGCGTCTGTGACTATAATCAAAGGACAAGCATTTTGTATTTGTACCTCCTATCCAAATAATTTCAATTGGAATTCTGGTACCTATAGATAATTTCACCAGAGTTGAGGTGAATGATTACACACACATCCAAATGAAGTACTAATTGCAAAAAATTTAGTGAATGAATGACTTGCGTCAAAATATTGAAGCAAATCCCTCGAACAAACTTTTTGGTCAATCTTACAGTTGTAATTGGGTTTGCTGTCAGTACGAAAAAAGAACACTAATTTCAAATTCCCCGTATGTTTACATGACATGTCTATATGTGCGTGACCTCAACTCTCGTGGAACTATCTATACAGTGATGGTGCTGCCACCTAACAATTAAATATTTTTTACACAGGACTAGAAAAGATGGAGCGAGAAAAGCAGCGCGCGATCGAACGCGAGCAAGAGAAGCAAGCGCGGGAAGAAGCAGAGAAGCAGAAGAAACTTCTAGAAGAAGAAGAACTCGAGAGGATGAAGGCAGAGGCGGAGGCCAGCGGCGTCCCGCTGCCGCCGCCTAAGAGCAAATTCGTATGTTACATGACACTATATTCTTCGTAAAATTCTTCAACATTTCCCCCAGAGATCGGAACCGGTTTTGGACCAAAATGTATGGAAGCGTCGATTTTTTTCTAGAGTTTACATATTTGGTCTCGTAGTAAAAGTTGTTCAAAGTCATTAGTTGATTCATGCTTTATTATCTTGTATTGCCATTTTTGTAACACTCTGTATTCAATGATATAATATGTTACACCGGCTCTAAAATTTAAGCGCTCAGATTGCGATAATTCTAACAATCGCTCTTAGTTCTACCCAGACCACCGAGAGGTGTGTACCCCTGCCGAGTTCTCGCAAATCACATGAACTGCGCCCTAAAATGTCATGTTATGTTATACAATAGCGAAAACCACAAAATAAAATATGTATTTATGTGTAGGTATATATATTAATATTGTATGTATATATTTATGTATGTATGTCATAGTTATGTAGGTATTAATAGCTTACTACGTGTTTCCAAATGCACCGCCTACAATCTTTTCTGCTTTGCCTTAAGGTTGACTGGTAGAGAATGCCTCTTAGCATTAAGTTCGCCTTTTGTACATTAAGCTGTTCTTTTGTGCAATAAAGTCTAAATAAATAAATAAATAAAATGCAAAAATGCCCTTAACATCACACATCATGCGCAATTAAACTGAATTATATATTTTTTAAAATTTTACTATTTATTGAAAATAAATAGGACACCATTTTGACGTTTTTGACTGACTTAGAGAAAAGACAAGCTTATGCTGTTTAAAATCGAGAGTAACAAAGATATAACAATGTTTATCAATAAAAACCTTAACAATGGAAGCGCGATTGTCAAATGCTAGTTGTCTCTTTTTTATTTATTAAATACGAGTATATATTATGTATTTTGCCATCTCCTTTATGCCATTTTGAAGTATGAAGATAGGTGTATGTCAACTGTCAATACATTGTAGGTGTATGCTGTGAAGTATTTATTTCGCTCATTTTGTTAGAGTATAACGTATCTTTACTTATATTATATATCATTGTCTGTATTACTTACCCTATCGTCGCTCACAGGACACAGATTCAGAAGGCGAGTCGGAAGAGAAAGAAGTGGAGGTTCCACCGCCGCCCGACATTACCGCACCGCCGCCGCCCGAACCGCAGCCTCCGCAAAGATCCAAGGAGGAAATCATGCAGGAAGTGGTAAGAATCAATAGGACATTACAGCGGACGCCGGGAAACCAAACTCAGCAGGCTGAAGAGAGAGAAGTGGAGGTGCCGCCGCCGCCGCGGTCCAAGGAGATCATGCAGGCAGTGGTAAGAATATAAGGCGATAGTACATTACTGCAAACGCCGAGAAACCAAACTTAGCAGGCTGAAGAGAGAGAAGTGGAGGTGCCAGCGCCGCCACGGTCCAAGGAGATCATGCAGGCAGGGGTAAGAATATAAGGCGATAGTACATTACTGCAGACGCTGGGAAACCAACCTTAGCAAGCTGAAAAGAAAGTGGCCGCCCGAGCCGCAACCGCCGCTAAGATCCAAGGAGGAAATCATGCAGGAAGTGGTAAGAATCAATAGGACATTACAGCGGACGCCGGGAAACTAACCTTAGCAAGCTGAAAAGAAAGTGGCCGCCCGAGCCGCAACCGTCGGTAAGATCCAAGGAGGAAATCATGCAAGAAGTGGTAAGAATCAATAGGACTTTACAGCAGACGCCGGGAAAGCAAACTTAGCAGACTGAAGAGAAAGAAGTGGAGGTGCCAGCGCCGCCGCGGCCCAAGGAGGAAATCATGCGGGAAGTGGTAAGAATCAATAGGACTTTACAGCGGACGCCGGGAAACCAAACTCAGCAGGCTGAAGAGAGAAGTGGAGGTGCCAGCGCCGCCGCGGTCCAAGGAGGAAATCATGCAGGAAGTGGTAAGAATCAATAGGACTTTACAGCGGACGCCGGGAAAGCAAACTTAGCAGGCTGAAGAGAGAAGTGGAGGTGCCAGCGCCGCCACGGTCCAAGGAGGAAATCATGCAGGAAGTGGTAAGAATCAATAGGACTTTACAGCGGACGCCGGGAAACCAAACTCAGCAGGCTGAAGAGAGAGAAGTGGAGGTGCCGCCGCCGCCGCGGTCCAAGGAGATCATGCAGGCAGTGGTAAAAATATAAGGCGATAGTGCATTACTGCAGACGCCGGGAAACCAAACTCAGCAGGATGAAGGGAGAGATGTGGAGGTGCCAGCGCCGCCGCGGTCCAAGGAGGAAATCATACGGGAAGTGGTAAGAATACGGCAATAGTACCTTACAGCGGACGCTGGGAAACCAACCTTAGCAAGCTGAAAATAAAGTGGCCGCCCGAGCCGCAACCTTCGGTAAGATCCAAGGAGGAAATCATGCAGGAAGTGGTAAGAATATACGGCAAACCAACCTTACGCCGGGAAACCAAACTTTGCAGGCTGAAAAGAAAGTGGAGTTGCCGCCGCCGCCACGGTCCAATGAGGAAATTATGCAGGCAGTGGTAAGAATACGGCAATAGTACAGTCACCACATGGGAATGTTGAGCCACTTGGCAATGGATGCAATTTGGTCGTGTAATATTATTCGGTATTTTTCGTTAGTAGGCACGATCGCGACATGACCGATGTTCCCCGATGATATGTCAGTCAAATACGAATCTTTGTTGCGTCAAAATTTCAGTGTGTCAAAACTAGTTGAAATAATAAAAATTTCTTCGTCTACGAGAATTAAGGGTTAGTCATCGGCCATTATTAGACGCTAGATGTCGTTGTTCCTAGAGGAAACTGGATAACGACAGTTCTTCATAGATTTGTCTAAAATCGTTTAGTAATTTCTACGTATTTGCTTGAAATCGGAAGCCATGATTTATCTGATATTAATAGGCGAGGTATTTTTTCCATTCATATTTATATAAATAGGCATATTATCGAGCAATTTTAAATTATTTTTTTCATTGACAGAGACAAATGCTATTGCTGTCTTTATTATCATTCGATTCATTCGTTACAGCTCAGTTGACGTTAGTTGAAAACTTATGTAATGTAACCTTTGTAGAAATATGGTAGGTAACCTTTGACAATCTACCCATAATCCTATAATCTGTCAGTAGCCATAAAAATGTATAATAGAAACTTCATAGTTTCTGACTGAAATTCTAACTTTGAAAAAATACCTGTCAGTGACAGCCGTTAAAAGGAAAGTGAACGAATTTACCATCAGGGCTCTGAAGTTGGATTGACGTCTCCAGGTCTAAAGCGGATGTTATAACGTAACTATAGTAACGTCAGCTTCCGGAAAAATAGCGAACAATCATTGGTTAAACATTTTTGTTATTACGTAACCATGGTAATGTCACCTTCTGAAGAATACGCGAGCGGTCATTGGCTAACCGTAGCATCGACCGCCCCATTGGTCAGCAGAGTTCGGCCGAAGTCGTGATACCAGCCTCATAAGAGTTCGGAACCCGATTTGTATTATTCGACCAAGTTGCGAACAGTGGCAAGTGGCTCAACAATCCCTCGTGGTGACTGTACCTTACAGCGGACGCTGGGAAACCAACCTTAGCAAGCTGAAAAGAAAGTGGCCGCCCGAGCCGCAACCTTCGGTAAGATCCAAGGAGGAAATCATGCAGGAAGTGGTAAGAATCAATAGGACATTACAGCGGACGCCGGGAAACTAACCTTAGCAAGCTGAAAAGTCGACTGAGGGATTGAAGCGTCAATATAAACATAATCTAACACAATGACATAATCATAATCTAACACGACGACACCCGAAGGAGGAGTTGGGGTGGTGAAAAATGTATTCTTACTGCCATCACCACGCGTCACTGACCAGTATTTGATAAAAGATTGATGATGGGCAGCAGCGTCATCATAGCGGACACATTACTGCGATCGCCAATCCGCTTGCCCAGCGTGGCGATTATGGGCATTTACCTCCTAATGCGTCTATACGCATAGTTAATAGGAGAGGCGTACGTCCAGCAGTGGACTATCATAGGCTGATAATGATGAATGATTTCTTTGAAATGTTCGTTTACATTGTTCGCAACTTCTATGAAAATGAAGTATAAGGTAAATTTTGACGCGAGATGAAAGATGTTCAAAAGAATAAGTTTATCGAATCACGGAATCATTATTCAATGTCTTTGTCGTTACAAAATTAAATATATCAAATTAGTCATCCATCAGAGACTGAACCAAATGCTTGTAGCATAATAAAATGTAAGCGCTTTAGTAAAAACGTCCTTTGTCGCTGAAGACTAACAAAATGCATGTAATAATAAAATGAGTGAGTGAGTGAGTTCTTTTATGATTTGTCCTTAGATGATGACCGTGCGGCGTTCACTAACTGAGATCTTACTGGAGGTGACCGACCACGAGATTCATACGGTGAGCCAAGAAGAGTTGGCCCGGTATAACGCCGCACAAGGTATTTCCTCTATCCAACATATTGCCTTACCGGCCGGAAGACTATATCCTATACAACGAGTGCACTGACTAGTGATACACTTACTTTGTGATCAAGAAACTGTGATGTGCTACTGTGCCCTATTTTTATACCTAATAAAGTCTTATTTCAGATACAGATGAATACATGTGGTGTGTGTGATTAATAATGGTTTTATTTATATGGTAAAAGCGTCGCGTCTCAACGCCCTGAAAGCTAGCAAGTCCAAGGCGCTCGCTGCTATCGCGTCTGGTCTTGGTGAGTTACTTTCTTGTGGAATTTGTAAACGGACTTTCTGGCAAACTGAGATTGAGTTACGTGTTATTGAGAATGTGCTAATTGGTATATCAGTGCGTAGTTTGCCAGATTGTTACGTGAAACGTTTATGATGGTTTTGTCATCTTTATGAATAATCAAAGGACATTTAGGATTGAATTTAAATTGTTTGTTATTTTCAAGTTTCTCAGATATACTGACTCTTTACTATTTCGACTTTGATTTGATATTGAGTTTTTGTAAAATATTTTAACAATATTATTAATAAAGCCTAGGACATAACCATCATAGCGTTAGGTGACCTTTTCTTTTCAGAAATACTTCATCAAAATTTTAAATTTTGTATTGTCTTTGGCAATACAGTTTAATTTGACAATGTTTAAATACATTGTCTTTTATGGAACTATTGGTAAGAAATTAATAAATTATTTTGGATGTTAAATATTTTGTATGTGTGCCTAGATGTACATAATTCTTCGGTTTAAAAAAATAATAATGACCTCAACCTCTGAGTTGTTATTCTGAAAATATTATATTTTAAGCTAAAATGACGAACCTCCTCACAAATTACTTTTTTAAACGCCATTCCGAATATCAGGGTCCTATTTCTCGAAAGCTTGTAACTTGTAATACGAGCGGAAGTCCTTATCTAATTAATAGTGTTAAAAAGTGACTTCCACTTGTATTACAAGTTACAAGCGTTCGAGAAACGTTCGAGAGACCTCAAGGTTTTAATTTGAACCATGGTAAAAAAAGTCGTAAAATCGCAAACCATTATTATTTTTGGCAGTTATATGCGGCGTGCTTTATACACTATCAGAGACTTTAACTAAGGATCGTATACACCGTTACAGATGTAGTTACAGTTTTTTCAGTAATCAATCAAGTCGGCTTTCGTATTCTCACGGAAACGTTCGAATTCATCTTTTCGTCTCAACGTTGTCTTTAGTGTCGTAGATACTCAACATGAATTCGACCATTTCCATGAAAAGATTGAAAAGCCGAAGAATAGTACATTTTCTAACTAGTGCGGGAAAACTTTTTTTCGGCGAGGGTGAAAGTTGGAGCCCGAGTGAAACGAGGGCGACAATCACCCGAGTTAAAAAAAGTTTTGGCACGTGTAAGGGACGATTTTTTTCATAACAAGTGCGTCAAAAAGAGAAATTAATGCAATATTCGTTTTTGCGCACTAGTTAGGAAAAAAATATTATTGCACTACATCTTTATTCCATTTTGAGCATTTCCGCATTTCATTCGGAAGATCTAATTCATCATATATACCTACTTAAATGCACGCAAAATAGGTGTAACGGATATCGATTTGTGGAATAAGCCAAGTTTAACCAACTAACCATTCTATAAAAGCAAATTAATATTTTAAATGCAAACGGGTCTTAATCGCGTAAACTTACGTTTAATTATATCCTGACGTTTCGGGCATGACGTTACACCCGTGATCGCAGGCATACTCGGCCACGGGTGTAACATCATGCCCGAAACGTCATGATATAATTAAACGTAAGTTTACGCGATTAAGACCCGTTTGTCATTAAAATATGAATGATAATCGTCAAAGTTTAAAGCAAATAAATATTACGAATTTTGGCTATACCGGGAACTAAGAAAATCCTTGGTTTCAACATAAAACAATCACACAGATACAGTTTGTAATGGAAGTCATTTTAGCTTGATCTGTATCTTTGGAGTGTGGACGCAATATTACCGGGGTGCGTGTGCGCAGGGCTGGGCGCGTACGAGAGCAGCAGCGAAGACAGCGGCGACGAGGAACGGGATGAACTCACTGACCAGCAGCTGCAGGTGAATGGCTTTTGCTATACAGTCGACTCTCGTTATTTCAAACCTGCGATAATTCGAACCTCTCTTGCTATTTCGAAAAAATTCAATACAATTTTAAACACTTGGTAATTCAAACAAAAAAGTAATAGCTACACAACAAAACCACGCGTTAATTCGAACTCGTGGGCGTCAAACATTCGACAATTCAAAGTTATGAGATTAAAGAGGCAAGTACCCTACATTTTAGAAAAGTCGCACGAGCATTTGTTGTAACACCTCGTACTTTCATTTTTTCTCCCGAATATTTCCGACCATTTGATATTTCAAACTCTCAATAAATCGTAATATTTGGATAGGTCCTTCGAGTTTCGAATTAACGAGAGGCGACTGTACTATGTCCAACAATCACTGTCAGTAAATAAGGCGACATCATAAATATTCGATGCGAAGCCAAAACAATTCGCACTTACATTTTTTTGAAATTGCCGCATTTTTCAAATTATTATTTATTTATCGTATGGCATTACATGTATGTCACTGCAAGATTTATATGTACAATCACATTAAATTAAAATTTAAAGCTAGAGTTCTTAAAGTAATCCACGGCTTTCCCGGTCAGGGTCTTCTAAATTGCCATTGAATTTGGTGTTGGGGCGTTTCTAATGACAGTGATTGTTAGACAGAATATATTCTGTTTATTTTTTCTGTTCTGTTCTACATTGTATAGCTTTTAATTAGTTTATCTGTCCCAATGTTTATCGTTAGTCAAATCTTGCTGTGTAGGCAGGTCTCTTAAAATAACTTGAAAAATTTACCTTACTTATATTGCAGTGTTTCTGTTTCAAAAGATATGTTCTTGTGTGTGTGTGTAATACAATAGTGACAATCCTAAATCTTCCCGTAGATATATAAAAAAAAGTCGCCAAAGGAATTTAAGTGTCACTGACTATTCATTTATTGGTGATGGGCAGCAGCAAAGTATGGAGGACACACTACTACGATAGCCAATTCACTTGCCCAGCGAGACGATTCCCATAATCGAATTTTACCTACACACTTATTTTATTATTCATTTTATTATCCATTCCAAACCCCGGACGACGGGTGCAAAAATGAACTTTTCACTAGTGCTTGATGAAATATCGACTATTCTATCGACATCAATATGAACAATTATTTAATTTGAATTTTATAGATTATACTTATTATGTTTCCCTAGTAGTTCCACTTCTTTTCCAGATATCAAATGATATAAGATTTTTGAAATTGAAACCACCAACTTTTTTAGTCTACACATTCTGATATTTCTTGTGAATAATTTCGTCTTGAGGATGTAAAAGTTATCTTAATAAGTGCACTTTGAACTTTTGAACGATATTCAAGCTGGTTTTTAGACTTTAATTTGGGTTTTGTAACTGTTCTATGGTACTAGGTATTATTGACATATTATTGTTTATCAATTTTAGATCGCAATGTCTCTGATTACGTACGGTTGTATAAATTACTATTGATCAATACATTTCTAATTCATAAAATGTTGGTATGGATGTCGATAGAATAGTCGATATTTAACTAAGCACTAGTGACAAGTGCATTTTTGCTCCCGTCATCCGGGGTTTGGGCCATTACGAACTGAGCGTCCAGGTAATATACCATTTTTATGGGACCCTCTCGCTTGCATTCGAGGGGCTTATGGCGAGCATTATTAATGCCTCGCACAATAGTGTAACGGCCCGGCCACGACATTGGTCTAAGGCGACCAGCGGCGAGCGAATCCATGAGTTGGAGCGGGATGCCGATATGGGTACGAGAGGGAGCACCATACGTTTTCCGCTAAGCCAGTCGCCTTAAACCGATGTCGTGACCGCGGCGTAAGGCCTGAGTGGCGAGCGTCGAGCGTCCAAGGGATTTGACCGGCGTGCACTGAACCCACGCGTATACGTTTGCATTTGTTTAACATGGACGCCTTGCTGGAAGCCCCTCTCGGGCGTCTACTCAGGCCTTAGGCCCGTCTCTCACGAGGCGACACTCAAGCGATTTGCGTTTCATACCCGTATCCTACGCGTCGCTTGTAAGTAGCCGCCATATTGATTCATGACTTTGCGCACACGACGAGACGAGTCGACTACGCGTTTGATATCATATCAGCCGCACGCTACTCGATTCGCATACTCGTTGCAGACGAAATGGCGGCGGCGGAACTTTTTAATATTCATTTCGTACAGGAGGTGGAAAAATATGCATGTTTGTACAATTGTAAGCTGCCAGAGATGGTCAGGAAAGAGTATGTAACAGAACAGGCGTGGATTGAGATTGGAAAAAAAAACTTAAATTATTAAAAGGCACCCAGAATCGTTTTTTATATATTCGCTTGTTTTTGTAATAAATATATAGCAAAATATTGTCTCCATCACTCGAGTTACTAGACATTGTCGCAACTGTCGTGTGTTCCGCAACTGATGCAACATAGTCCCATTAGGGTAGCACCGTGTGCGCAAACGAGTAGCATACCGGTAGGCGACCATGGTTTGCGTCTCAGTCGCGTAGCATTTGAATGGCCTCGTGAGAGACGGGCCTTAGACTAACGATGTTTTCTCGCAGGACATAATCAAGCGCAAGCGGGCGGAGTTCGAGCGGACGTCGCGCGAGATCGAGGCCGAGGTGCGGCGTGCGGAGCTCGGCGAGACTTCGCCGCCCGCCACGCCCGAGCCGCAGACACGTAAGACACTGATACATCTTGTTCAATTTCCTATAAAGGTCGATTTATACACGGTGCTCGCCAGCATTGCGAAAGATTTTAACTATGCATTCGAGACATCAATATAAACAAAAAATATTGAGAGACCTAATATCAAATTCCACAAAAAAAAAAATTTTTTTTTACTTTTTCTATACTTTTTAACATTTCCAATACTTTTTATCATAACAACAATTTGTTTAAAATTAATTTTTTAAATGATTTTCTTAGGACAGGTTTTTTCGTCAAGTCTATTCTTATTTTTTGATTGTCAGTCAAAGGTGTGGTAATATTAGAACACATTGTGGTAGCATTGTAATCAAAAAGAAGTTTTATGACGAGTTACGTCGAAAAACTTTTTTCGAAAAAAGGTTAATTATCTCTGGAACCAAGCCGAATCCAAGAAATTTTATGTAACATTAAATACTCTAAATAAGAGCAGGAATTCAGCATTAAAATCTTTCGGAATGCTCACGAGCACCGTGTATGTCACAGTCCACAGAGCAATCTAAACTTACACGAACTTCCGTCAAGCTCAAATTCAGTTCTGAGATTTCGGTAACATGGCGTCTGAGTGAGCTTTTCCTCATAGTTGGTGTGAAAAGGGCGTAAATGCGTATCAGGCGAGATTTTTACGACTACTTTTTAATAAACTAATGTGGCTTCCAATTTCTTCATGCGTAAAGTTTAGAAATACTGTCCACTATAATTTTACTAAGGGATTCTCAACTAATGGTAATGATATTGAGGAATACTCAAGATTTGACGCGCTGAAAGTAATCCGGTTAAACCCTTAATCGGATAATGGGCAGTGTTGGGCATAGTTAACTATTTTTTGTAACCTAACTACTGATTACGACCAAAAGTAGTTAACTACAACTAGTTGAGGTTACATGAAACTTAACTACAATAATCAAGGTTAACAAAGAAACCGTTAATCATGACTACTGTAATCGATTAGTTATAACTACTAATTACATTAGTCCTAAAAATACACACACAATTTTATAACAGACACACACACACACGAGAAGACTTCCCCTAGAGACTGCCACAAAGATCGGTAGTAGGCTGCCCGAATCTAGAGGACACCCGTAACCTTTACAAGATTTTATAGCTTTTCGGTGAAGAAAAACATCTTGAGGAAACCTGCATATATGTTATGCAACTTATGCACATTTAAGGCACGATTGATGTCGACTTGCGGAAAAATGCTCAGACTATACAATACCGTATACTTACACGATGTAACACAAGGAATGCGAATAATTTTAGAAGCGTGTTCCTAAGGTCTTAAGAAGTAAAAAATGTTATATTATAAGTTTTTTTTCGCAAAAAAATGTGTTTTTCTTTGTTTTGAAGTCTCCTGAACTATAAAAGATATAAATATTGAAAAAGCCATCAATTTAAGTTAACCAAAACTTTTTATTATTATTTTGGAGTGAGACTACAATTTTTTTTATTGTTTGGATGTCAGTTAGAAGGTATATCTAGACTAGATCACCAAGTGGCAACACTGCAATCAAAAAGGTATTTTCTACTGACTTAGTACGAAATAATTATTTAGGAAAACATTTAAATACTTATCTCTAAAACTAGGCCAAATCCAGAAAATTTTATATAACATGTTTTGCCCCTTACGACCTCAAGAATACGCTGTTAAAATTATTCGGATTCGTCATATTACACCGTGTATCATACTAGGATAAATCGTTAATAACTGGTCATCCTTTACTACTAAAAAAATAACATTGTTAATTAAACAGAATTTACTTTTACTTTGCTTATATCAAATGATTTCTAATTATATGTTAGCAGAATTCATTTTTAGTATAAAGTTATTGTCACTTATTACCATGTATAGAAACAAACTCAAAGATACCCACCCATCTATTGAGTTTGGCACATTAAAGAGTTTGCGTAGATATGCAAACCTCCTATCTTGATGTGCCAAACTCCATATTTGTAGTTATAAAAAGTAACCGTATTTCGATTACAATTTGTATTTAGTAACCTAAATGTTTAACTACTTTTACAATTATTTTATAAAATCTAAAATCTTGATTACTAACTACAAAATGTAACCGTAGTTAGTAATCTGTAGTTAGGTTACGTTTTGCCCTACACTGATAATGGGAATATGTTTCCCACCTGTTTTGAATCAAGTGTCTCACTGATAAGGGCCAAAACCAATGAAATTTTGGTGTGACTCGTGTTTGATTAAGGGTTAATAAACGCTCCGCTACTCCCGTACGACATTGACATACTTGTCTCACAGAATACTAATAGAGTTATTTTCAATGTAGGAGCGTCAGCGACGCCGCCGCCTGTGGACAGCGACACTCCGGAAAAGCCCCCAGAGCGCCGTCTCTCTAAAGACAAGAAAAATAACCACAAATCCGTAGACAGGGTCGACGGAGTCAGAAGACTTGAACCCATCCTTGAAGAGAAACCAAAAAAGTCTAGTAAAAGGGATCGCACACCGAGCCCTCCTAAAAACAACAACAAAAACAAGGAACGTTCTTCGTCCCCTTCTAGCGATTCCGAGGCAGACTCATCCAGTTCCAGCGAATCGTCATCACCGAGCGAACCCGAAGTCAAAATAGAAACCAAACCCAAAAAACGCAAACGATCCTCCTCCAAAGAATCCAAACACAAATCTAAAAAACAAAAGAAGGAAAAGTCTCACAAGAAGGACGACAGAGACCGCTCCAGAAACAAATACGACGATTACGAAGAGAAATCTAGGTCGAAACGCAACGACAAGTACAAAAGGAGCAAAGATAAATACAGGGATGAGTCGGACGAGGAAAGGCCCCGTAAGAGGAAGCGTTCCCGGTCTGCGAGTTACCGTTCGCGGTCCGGAGATCGACGAGAGAAGAGGTCGTACGACCGAAGTAGTTCCAAACGCGATCGCGAGTACGACAAATACGATAGGTATGAGCGGTATAGGGACGACCGACGGCGCGATCGCAGTCGAAGCCGCTCCCGACATCGCCGTTAACGCTCCAGGTTGTATTTCATTTCTATCTCTTAGCTTAAGCACACCAACCAGATAATTAGCGATAAAGGAAATAGTTACTGTTAATTTTATAGTGCCTTCTGTTAATTACAGATGTAGTGCAAAATACTTTCTTCGGCTTGTCACGGAAACGCCCGAATTAACTCTGTCTCAATTAGCTTCAGTGCAATATATACTGAAGTTCATTGCAATAGGAATTGGGATGTTTCCGTGAAAAGCCGAAGAGAAAGGATTTTGCACTACATCTGTATAATTTTAGTATTTTAAACTAAGCTTAAGCGTAAAAGGTATAGATGCGCGCGAAACGCAAGAAATGTGTATGCGAGACCTTATTTCGGGAATTACACAGCGTTGTTATCCTAATTAGTTATGTGACCCTACCGGTAACTTCCCCAACACAGTATGGGGAATATTCCCAAATGGAAACATTCCCCATAGCAAAATTAAAAATTTATCGAAAACAGCACATATATCTACGCCTAATGCGGTCGCCGAATCAAAGTATGAGGTTTCCAGGCAACCGACATTGTTTGCATGCGGCGAACGACGCTGTATAATTCCCGCATATAATAACTGTAATAGGAAAGTGTATACATATATGTGGTACTTCGCGTTCATCGATATTTCTGACCTTGATACAACTTAATTTAATATTTTAAACTTAAACATAGTCATGTCATGTCATAATTATAAAATAAAATACTGTAAGCATGTCAGAAACACAATCATATTTTTCATGACAACTTAAAATATCAGAATATGAGATGAGACATTACTTAAACTCGACGCAACGAATAAAATAAATATAGGTAGGTAATAAAAAAAAAATTGTTTTATTTTAAGCTCGACTTAAACTCGACGCAACGAATGATTGTGTCTCTGACATACCACAATAATGAAGCTGTGATATATTATTTTTATTTTTTTCTCTTGCAGGTGGCGATTAGGGCTTGCTTCAGGTGTATATACTAGTATTTGTGTATAATATTTAAAGTGCACTAGCCTTGCTGCAATTCCCTTATTCCAATAAATCTACAAGTTGCCCAGAATTTGTTTCATTTACGACTATTTCGTACTACATGAAGTAGGATTATTAATTTTTATAAGAATCAGGGCTAGCGCGAACCACGTTCGTGTTGCCTCTCTCTCTCTCGCGCTTTTAAATCACCTGTATAGGGTGTTCTATGGCTATATAAAAACTGAAGATAGGCTCATCTATGATTTTTCATCCTTTTTGGCCACGAATTTTACTTGCGTTTTAAAAAGGTCCGAATTCTTAACGCTTTTTTAATGACGACTACAATTTAAATAAGTAAAATATATTATTATTAACCGTTTGGAGGCCAATGAGTCCAATGACTGATATAGCAGAACCGAAGGTTTAGTGCGAAAGACAACTCCTTAGAGATTAGGAATTGGGGGATAATTCTTTAAATATAACATAATATTTCGTGTATTTTGGAAGCTATTCGAGTATTTGCCTTTAGGAGGTGGTCATAGTCTCATGTTGGTGAGCTGATGATGAAAGGAATAACTCCTTAACGATTAGGGGTTGGAGGATTATTCTTTAAATATAACAAATGTCATACATTTTAGAGATCTATTCAAGTGTTTGCTTAGTAGTTATGACATGTTGGTTAGCGGTTAGTGATTAATGATTATTTAAATAATAAAGGCATGCTAAGGCTGTTACCTATAATAATCTTTACAATTATTGTTGTTGTACCGTAAGATGGGGCTGTTTGAGACCCAATAAGGGGCTATTTGGTAACATCGAGATTAAAGGTGTTAGACCCATATAAATGTTCGTATCGTAAGATTTGGAACAAATATCTTATACTGGGACCACGTATTTTCATAATATTCAATGCTAAAAAGAAATCGGACTTAAATGCTGTTTTCTCCTTAGTACCAAATAGCCCCGTGGATCAGTGGCGTAGCGTTCCTTGTCGGGGCCCCGTATAAAAAATGTTTGGAGGCCCTTATATGGAGGTAATATAAATTAGAAAGTTTTTATTATTTTTCCTTACACACTTTGGGGGCCCCGTATAATTGATACGGCAGATACGGCGGTAGCTACGCCCCTGCCGTGGATCTCAAATAGCCCCATCTTACGGTATTCATATAAGTTCGCCAGTTCATTTTCTGGCCTACTACAGTGCAGTACATTCTAATTTATAAGTATTTAGAGCATACTAAATAGCGGTTATTTAGTTACACTACTAAAAAGAAAAAAAAAATTAAAAATAAAACCGCCTTCAAAAATTCGCCCGAACTAAAAAGTTAAAAATAATTTTGGTTCCTACTACTTGGATTTCATTGATGGATTCATTGAAATAAAATATTATTGCTAGGTACCTACCCTACAGATTTCTTAGAAGTCGGTGCCAAGCCAAATAATTATGTTCACGTCGCGAGTACTTATATGACTGTATTTGATAGAGCTTTGTAACTTAAGGTGCGTTTAAACCAAAAGAACTTCGCTGTTCTAGCGCCCGTTCTACGAAATCAACCAATCACGTTTTGTGTACCGATCGAATTTCGTAGAGTGGGAGGTTAGAACAGCGAATGCTCTTTTAGTTTAACCGCACCTTTACTGTCACTCCGGTTATGCTTTCATCAAAATGATCGAGGCAGACCATTGACAGCAAGACGCTTCACGTCGAGCTTCTAGGATGAAATGTATAGGTGTAGGTACCTTATTAAAGCAGTAATTAGACACATGTATGTTATTTATATAAAAAAATATGGCTTAGTAAAGTTGTATTTATAATAAAATGCGAGAGTTGTAGATATAATAAAACGAATGTGCAAGCATTGCAAGCCTTTACGGCGGGACGGAGAACCAAATCGTACACTTTGCGTTGCCCGAATTAAAAGGAGTCTCACAAATCCCATGCTCTAGGTAATATTTTAGGTATATTTATCGTTTATCGATGTAACACTCAACCAATTTATTGGAACCCTAGGCCTCTGTATAATCATCAGATATATCCTAGTGTCCGGAGTGCTCATAAATATCTGAACACGTCTTTATACCTACAGGGTGCTCGCGAGGAAACCGAAAGATTTTAACTAAGCATTCTAGACATCAAAATAAACAATAGTTATTTGTTATACAAGGGTGCAAATTTGTATTTTAACCGAGTGTGGAATTGCAACACGATATAGCGAACGGATTCTAGGGTTGAACCATGAGCTAGCGAATGGATTCTATGGTTGAAAATAGAATCCTGAGCGAAGCGAGTGGTTCAAGAATAGAATCCTGAGCATATAGAGTGTTGCAATACACACGAGCTAAAATAACTTTGCAGCCGTGTGTAACACAAAACTTTTCACCTTCCTTAAGTGAGGAAACACACAGTGGCGTAGCGTGCCTTGTCGGGGCCCCGTAAAAAAAATTTTTGGAGGCCCTTATATGGAGGTAATATAAATTAGAAAGTTTTTATTCTTTTTCCTTACACACTTTGGGGGCCCCCGTGGCCCGGGGGCCCCGTATAATTGATACGGCAGATACGGCAGTAGCTACGCCCCTGGAAACACAACATAATAAAAACAACTGATCTATGTAAAATACACTTTTATTTTAAAAAATCAAGGGAAGTTCAAACTTTGCACTCTTGTGGATAAAACGCAACTTTGCTATCTGTTTTTAAAGAATAAAAAAGCCCTTTCCGAGCAAGGAAGGTGAAAAACATATTATAAGACCTAATGTCAAATTCCACAAAAAAAAAATGTTATTTCTTTTTTTTAGACTTTTTGAATACTTTTAAACATTTCCAATACTTTTTATCATAACAATTTGTTTAAATTAATTTTTTAAATGATTTTTTTAGGGACAGGTTTTTTTCGTTAAGTCTATTCTTATTTTTTGATTGTCAGGCAAAAGGTGTGGTAATATTAAAACACATTGTGGTAGCATTGTAATCAAAAAGAAGTTTTATGACGAGTTACGTCGAAAAACGTTTTTCGAAAAAAAGTTGATTATCTCTGGAACCAAGCCGAATCCAGGAAATTTTATGTAACATTAAATACACTAAATATGCTCAGGAATTCAGCATTATAATCTTTCGGTTTCCTCGCGAGCACCCTGTATAACGAAGGCGTGTTCAGATACTTTTGTGCGCTCCGGACGCTAAGATGTATCTGATGGCGACTTTACACTCTTAACAAGTAGTAAGAGATTTCTAACTTGCGTTTTGGTCATAATTTGTGTTCGTTTTTAGTAAAACATCCCACTTTGTCGCTTACCATAAAGATGAGATTTCCTTGTATCTTCATGTGAATAAACTGACAAAGCGGCTTTATGGTAAACGACAAAGAGGGACGTTTCGTTTCACTAAACTCACTCACATTTTATAAACTATAGGTAAGGCATAGGCAATATATACCTATATTGTATAGATTATAAAGTTGGGAGAGTAATAATAGCACAATTACGGCATTAAATTTTAATAAATAATCCATATTTTATCAAGCCATTTCAGATACAGAAAGTATAAGTTTAAATATAAAGTAGGTAGGTACCTACCTATTCTTCAAAATGACTAAAATTGCACAATATAACTTAGGTAGTAGTTTCAAAGTTGACAAAAAGGTCATGCGATATTTATTGTTGTTGTCTATTTATTTCTTTAACATTTTACTGTAATTTGTGATTAAGTATTACAATAAACTTACATAGAGTTAAAATAAATAAATATCTCACCATAACACTTAGGCCTAGCACAATTTGAACCAACTTTCATTTACCAAATCGTTGATCACATTTGTTATACTTATACAAAGCACCTACATAACTCCTAACATTTATACTATGGTCTAAGGATAAACATATAAATTCGGTTAGTCTAATCTGCCATGGTAGAAGGCCATATGTACAGCACAAGGGTCCCGTAAATAAAACTAAATCAGGGTCTGGAATGGAAGGATACATAAGATTAATTCTACAATTCAATTCTTCTACTGTGAGTTCCTTAAAATCCTTTATAGTTCTACTCTCTGTAGCAATTTCACGTATGCACTGAGCCAGTTTAGGTCTCCCATCTTGAGAATCAAATATGTTCAGAGTCACTGTGTGTGCACATACACCATTGGTGTAACCATTCAAATCTGGTTTATTTGCCCACTTTATATAACCAGGGACACCTTTTTTATGCTGTTCAATTTTGAGAAACAAATTTTCTCCATCTTCTTTCAAATTCCCTGCAAAAAAAAATTGCTATAGAACTTACGTTATTTAAAGATAACTTACATACCTATTGGAAATGAGCTAACACCAAGTGTCCCATCTGAACAAACAGACCAATACCAATTCTTATAAATTTTATGTAAATCAGAATTTAACCATACTGATATGAAGGCACCTCTCAAATATTACATATAATACACATGATGTACGCTAATAATCTGAATGATTTTAAACACTCATTCACAACCAAAATGCATCAGAATATTCAATATGAGAATATTATGAGAAAGAGTAGAAATAAATTCAAGAGAGTGTATATGCATGATAAAGAACTAATGACAATAAATTATATTTTAGAAAAAAAAATTGTGTCTTAACTGTGGCTAATCAGAAAAACATTTTAATCTCTAAATAGGATAGTGTTTCAAAATATTTAAAATCTTTTGAGTCTTTGGTGCCCACAGTGCATATATACATTGTTTTGGTATTGTTGATTTTCTTACATTCTTTAGAGTATATAAGATGCATGGTCTAATAATCGTCAGAAAAATCTTAACTGAAAATTATATCTAAATATCAATTATACTGAACTTTGTTTTCTGTGCTGTTTGGTAGTTGCGGTGTTTAGCTACAATTCGGTAGACATATTATACTTGTTGATAAATGTTTAGAATATGTTACACTTGCAACTAACAATGCTAGATGACTAACAAAGTTGATAACAATCAAGGTTATGAACTTAAATTAGGCACTTGCATCATAACAATAGATTACTATTGGGAAACCTATGTTTACCTGTGACGTCATACAAGCTGACGTACGGAATCCCAGCCACTAGACTCCAGATCACCACGCGTGCCAGATCACTAAGAGTGTGATACTCCGAGTGGGCCATTACCACCAGATGATGCAACTTCTTACTAAATCTTGGTACGTGTTCCATAACAACGCCAATGTCTCTCTTCGTCACCTCAGACGATGGTAAATCATTCCTCCAAGCCCGTAATCGGTGATGAACTTTTCGAATAGCAACAAGTACATTTACAAGCAAATGAACGAGAAACAAAACAAACTCTCCCAACAATCGCGATAACATGTTTGATGCATTTATTTGGGCCTTTTATATAAATGATAATCACTAATTTTATTTGATCATTTTATTATTTTCGCGAAAACATCGGCAAATTAGACACTTCGGACAGATCACACGGCTAGTCAGCCGGTTACCAAGCAGACCAATCAAAAGCTTCAATGTGTAAATGCAGTATCGCCAATATAAGAAACCAAACAGCAGTATTTTTCTGATGAAAATGGCTTGCGTCTTATTTAAAGGAATTTATCATTATTATCACACTCACACTAAATAACATGAAGTATGTATTGTTAATAGCGTTCATTTATTTTATTTTATAACATTAAAACTATTAATGCAAATAAGCAAATAATGAAATTTATTTTTTCTTTAACTATAGAAAAATACTACATTTAAGCGCTTGCTACACTCTAGCCGCACACCTACGGTTTCCAGATAACGGTTCCGAATCGGGAAAGCCGGCTATGGGCTTGGAGGAATGATTACTAGAAAAAAAAACTCACGCTACTACTGCCCAAACCCAAGTACTGCCTATTCCTAGAACCACCACATCAAAGTCGTGATGCGGTACGGTCGTGTGTTACGACTTTTGGGTGACACTTTCTTACTAAGTAGGCTTGTCGCCTGCCGTGTAATATGGGCTTAAAGAAGTCGGAATCGTGGAAAGACGCTAAAATATTTTGTTGTTATAGTAACATTACAGTATCCGTTTCCGAAAATCGCCATCTTTGTTTCTTTCGCTTGTCAGAATTGACTGATAAGGTTAGTATTTCCCGGATTTCGTAATTTTTATAGTTAAATTTTTAAGTTTAAGGTGAGTTTAAGTGTCACAAAATATAGAATTTGCAGTGATTTCTTCGAAGGTGATAAATTTTTAGTGTTTTGTGTTTTAATATCGCTGTAGCGCATTGTCGTGTTGCGACCATGCTGTTGCTGATTGCGTTTTCTAATTCATAGGCCTCAAGATGCAGCTTCACATCAGAGGACAATCTACGCACGTTCTAGACGTTAATGGACAAGAATCCATTGGTCAGATCAAGGTACGTTTTTCCCATATTTTGACCAAGACATCACATCACGGCATGATCAATGTTACCGATAAATACATTTCTGTCTGTATTTTATGCAATATCTTATCTGCCTGTATTACTACTGGTTATTTTGGTATTCTTCTCAATGTTCCCTTTACTTTGGACAGTTATAATTGTTTAGCAAAAATGATACGGTAATTTCATTAAAAGAATTTTAGGTTATATTAGTAACATTCCATTTCATACCTACGTCAGTTTGACTGTTTTTTCTTTTGGTATTATCTGTGGACAATACCGAACCACATACAACAAATTGAAATCTCATAAATCAATCTGCTTTTTTGATAGAATTAGTAGTACTTAAATTATTGTAAAAACATGAAAATTTCAGGAGCGCCTTCGCGCCCTTGAGGGAGTCGAGACAGAGGATGTGACCCTCTCGCTCTGCGGCGCTCCCCTTGAGGACTCCTGCCTGGTGTCTGACCTCTCTTCTGCTGAGTTGGACTTCACAGTACCACTGCTCGGTGGTAAAGTGCACGGATCCCTGGCTCGTGCTGGTAAGTATCATAAATAAATATCTTATCATCTTACATAAATCCACCTAGATACCCTCGCCAGGATTTAAACCAGGAACCTCCAGCTTCCCTAGGCTACGGGACGCTGATCATAATTCTAAAGTATTAAGTTTAGTTACAAATTTGATGGGGTTCACTACACAGGTACCCCTTAAAATTGTGGGATAAATAACAGGGGCAGGGGGCTTGTGCCCTGGGTGCCAAATTAGTCAATATCAATACCAATGATATTGCCAATATTTGTTTAGCTAAGTAGGTAAATATTGAATCAGTTTATAATAATATGTATTTACTAGTAAAAATGGACAGTTTAGTGAAAAGGATTGAAACTCTGAAATTTGTCACTGAAATAAATGACTTCATTTTGACATAAGATTTAAATTAAATTTACAGATTTTTGTGGACTGGATTTTTTTCCATAAACTATTTCCATAAAATTACAAATATATAAAAAAACATTTAAGTATTTGAGTTATCATCAGTTAATCATATTGTAATTCCTCATACTTTAACTATAACCCTTCAGGCCTATTCCCTAAATAAATGTTATAATTTTAAATTACAGGTAAGGTGAAGGGTCAGACCCCCAAAGTGGAGAAACAGCAAAAGAAGAAGAAGAAGACCGGCCGTGCCAAGCGCAGGATCCAGTACAACAGGAGGTAAAATAATTAATCATTTATAAATATTGTATTACGAAAAAAATTTACACAAACTTAAAAACTTGCCATATTTCATAATCATGCACTCTCAGGACACAATTGGCCTTATCACCACTTAAAACCTTGAGTTCACGTACATTTTTAGTTAAAATTATGAATATTCATTAGTATTAACATAAATACATCTAACATGTTTCACGATATGTGTCAAAGACAACAAATGCTATTGAAAGTAGACTGGCCATATTCATTCACATTTTTTTTTGTTTTCTACACACGGAATATATGGACCAGATTCAGATCAGAATTATTCTATTTTAGAATCATCTTTCTTTGTATATTTGTGTGTGAGTTTAGTAAAACGTCCCACTTTGTTGTTTTCCATAAAGCCGCTTTGTCGGTTTATTCATATGAAGATACAAGTAAATCTCGTCTTTTGGTAAGCAACAAAGTGGGACGTTTTACTAAAAACTAACACATTTTTTGTGTTAAGTGTCCCAAGTTGTGTGGAAATTTTAGTATTACTAATAATATAAATTTAGTCTTCTTAATAATAATTAAAGGTGCGTAGCCAAGATGCCAATCGCTAACGCTGTCACAAAAAATAGTGACAGAAAGAGAAAATGATAAGTTACTGAGCCAACTCTGCTACACACTCTAAATTTCCATTCAGGAGATCCTCAGGAGGACCGCATTTCTCGACTTGTATTTGAGAACCAAATAAATGTGTACAAAAAAGTCTTAATAGCATACTTTTCGGCAATTGTGTGACATTATTTATTTCTTCTGCAGATTCGTGAATGTTGTGCAGACCTTCGGCCGCCGCCGTGGACCTAACTCCAACTCGTAGGTTAAACATTGTATATAAAATGCAAATATAACATCTTATTTGCACCAATTATTTGTTTTTGTTTGAGACCTTCCTAAGGCGATATCTACACAGTACACACATTCTATAAAAGCTGGTAGCTATAGGTAGTCTAAAAAGAAATAGGAATTTAGTATGTTTCCAAAACACAGGAAACATTTTTCAAAGTATTTTCAAAACTGTTTTCGTTTTACTCGGTTTCGATTCATTCCATGTTTTAAATTATCGTACTTAGTAGATAATCAAGAACGCATTGACAGTCTTTAAAATAGATATGCTATTAATAATATCTGACACAAAGATTTCGATTTATTAGAGTATGATAACATATGTAGCAAAACATTACATTATTTTATTACGAATACGTAGCATTGTCAGTCTTTCACGATAGATGACTTTCTGTCTGAAGGCAGGAACAGGCCCAACACCGCACCGCCTGAAACACAAATTGTTGAAGTGTACCGGCAATTATTATACAATATGCCCATGAGTTAAGGGAAAAAATTCAACAGCGGATTTCTGACCAAATTTGAAGTTAAAAATATCATACGAAGTTTTGGATTCTGTCTATTTTAAGAGAAAATTTGATTTTTTCTTAAAACCGTTTTAGACCATTACGCTATGATTACGCATTTTAGGAAACTATTTTGTCACCATGTTGTCTTAGTATTGTCACACTTAATTGACAGACATGCAATGAACAAAAATATCTTTAACTACCTAGCAAATGTAAAAAAAAACTATAAAGTGCATTTTTTGCAATAGTTTAATTAATAAAATCCTTTTTTTTTTGTAGTAAGGCATTCAAAACAAAAAAAATTTTTTTTTTGCAAATTTGATCAAAACTCATTTAACATTTTTTGCTTCTTTTAGTCTTGACGAATATGCTGTTAGAATTTTTCCCTTTCCTCGTGGGCACCTTGTATAGCAAGCCTAAAAAAGAACGAACATGACATTTCTTGTCCCTGTCTGCAGTAATCCGAGTTGGGCAAAAAGTTATCTGATTACTTCTGTAAAATTACAGTTGACAGTCGTGGTGAAAAGGTTAATTTACAAACATGAAGCCCTTACCAAATATAAACACTCCCAAAAACAGAAAGAAATTTCTACAATTGGTCATAAGTTGAACACCAATAATGTTGAAGAATATGGCCGAAATGGCTCGACCGAACATCATTGATAAGCACACAGCCATCGCCCTGAAAATAAAATATAATATAGATTATATAGAACAACGAAACTAACAAGTGTAGGAACAGAGCGGCCCTAGCGTGGACTTCGAAATCCGCATATTTCGATGATTTGTTTCTGTCACTCCAAAGAAGGCGTCATTAGAGTGACAGGGAAAATCCTCAAAATTTACGAATTTCGATGTTCGAGGTAGTTCCTTTCTTCCATTTCGATATTGGTAAAATGGTAAAAGCATTGCTGGGCATTATCTACTTAGGAGCTTTAGATGGGTGAATATCTGAGAGTTTCAACCGCCTAATTTTGGTTGCATCGAATTTTCCGAAGTTTCTATTCGTTACAATGTGCTACTTTGTCATTTGTAGGGGGTACGGTACCTTAAACAAATGACGAAGTATAACATTGAGACGTTTCGAAACTTCGGCAAAAATGGTGCTACCAAAATTAGGCGGTTGAAACGCTCAGATATTCACCCAGATTAACCTAAAGAAGATTAAATAAGACCGTTTTACAAATTCGCAAAATCATCGATTTGCTGTTGTGTATTGTCGAACAATTTGTCAAGTAACGGTGGAATAGTTGCGTTACCTCATATAGGTGGGGAACAACTCCACAGCATAATTTGTAGTAATCCCCATGCACACCACATTGCACATCATGCCAATGAAAGCTACAATGCTCCAGTCTATAGGCACGAAGTCTACAATCAAGGCCAGCGTTGACGCCAAAACATGGCATCCAATGTACATCCACTTTTTGCCAGTGTATCTGATGATGCCCAAGCTGATGACGGCGATTAGGGTCATGCTGGCAGCGTAGCCTGAGATCGCGGCGAACGTGAATGGTACTATGGTGTCGTCGCATTCTAGGCCCTGTAAAATTAGGACAGGATTTCGATTGCAATTATGTCATAAAATGCGACCCTGGTTGATCTACAATGTGTAGGTGTGCCGTAATTGGCCAAAATGGGTCTTTCTGACAGCATAGACTGTAGATGTGTGGCGAAGAAGAAGAGACAATAAAACACTTGATGTGCGAATGTCATGCTCTCGCCAGACAAAGGATGAAAGACTTCGGAACTGGTTATCTGGCACCGAAGGAGGTCAAAACGCTACCGCTAGGGTCCACCCTCAAACATATTGAGTTGATAGAACAATCCCTGGGGTAGGCGAAACAAGGGGCAATTACACAAAAGATCCCAATGCCCCAATGGGTCGAAGTATATCCGTAAGGGCCCCACCAATAAGATAAGATAAGTAGGTGTGCCGTGTGCTGACGGCAGTAAGAATACATTTCATACTCGCCACGCACTTGCCCAGCGTGGCGAGTGTGAGCATTTACCTCTTATTGCGTCCGCACGCCAAGGAGAGGCCGTTATCCTGCAGTGGACTGATATAGGCTGATGATGTGAGGGTAGGCAATACCTAAGCTCTAAGCTCCGAAC
>JALPQI010007533.1:0-49865 GCA_025490895.1 Thaumatotibia leucotreta | reverse complement strand
TTCGTTTAAATCCAACTGTTATTTTTTTGTGCTTACATGTATTGTGTGTAAACAAAGAACAATAAATAAATTTAGCCTAACGTCAAAGATATCACTTTTAAATAATTGTCAATGGCTTAAGCTTATCAGTTCTTAGCTCCCTTTTTAAAGTTCCGTAGTGAAAAAGGCTAGAACTAGAATGCTATCTTTATAGTTTCCTCATCTCCGTCTGTCCATTTGTATGTTAGATAAGAATTTCGGTATTCACGAAAATGATAAACTACACTAACATCAACAACTTCGAATCTGAGGAAAGAATATTTTGTTTGCCGCACTTTGGTCGTTTAAAAAAGACTGTATTTCCATAAATACATGTATTTTAAACCGACTTCAAAAAAGGCGGAGGTTCTTAATTCGACTGATTTTTGTGTCTTTTACTCTTACTCTGTATCTCCGTGGATCATGAACCGACTTTCAAAATATTTTTCTTAATGTAACTAGTATAACACCGTTTGAACCAAGTTGGAGTCAGATGATGAGAAATCAGCCACAGCAACCAGTATTTTTACAATCCTTTATTTTCACCTGCCCAGTGTCTGTAATCACATCTTATACGTTTCATTTGATCCACTTCCGTGTACGAATAATCCGGTAAAAAATCTTGCTCAGCTGTTTTATAACAAATCTACGGAACCCTATGCGTGGTCCCACACGCACTTTACCGGTTTGAATACAGAACAGCACATTGTTTATTATCTAATATAAACAAGGCTAATTTATGTAACTTATAGGCTATAATCTATCTGTATTATCAACTCCAAGTGCATGGCACAAAGTTAAAATTACTGCGATGTTGTAAGATCGGAGGTTCCGACAGTTAGCCATATGATTGATACTGCCGCTGCGTTTAAAAGGTCTCAAGCGACGTGTTTTCTAACTGTGAAGTAACTTTTTTAACTGTCAAACACTGACATTGCGGTACACGTGCTGGTATGGAACGTGGATTGATGAATCATGGCCGGCAACGGGCAATTATGTGCTGTATCTTAGTTCAGAGAATTATGTACTCAATCAAGATGACTGCATTTGTTTCTATGTATTTCATTGTCTGTTTGGAATGCAGTTTTATTATTAATTGAATATTATTAACCTCTACCTAAGTAGCAAAATGACTAAAACTATGGATAATGTATAATATACTTGGGTATGCAAAAAATGTTAATCTTTTGACAGCCAAGAGGCGAAACGATTATGTCGTGACACTGACGCCAGGCAGCCGTGATTATTAAGCAAATTTAAACTTTACGGACTCTCGCATATAGTTTCTACTGCATTCGCGCAGCTGTCGGCCAGTGCCGTCATTGACGTCGTAGTCACGATTTTCCGTTGTCGTCTATGGCCGACTGTCGCGGTCAAAAGGTTAAAGGAGACCTATACCGAAATGTGGAAAAAGGCTAAGAAAGGAGAAAGAGATAGTGTAGTTACTATTGCAATAATGAATATGAAAATATTTCCTGGCTATACTTAAATAAAACGGTACAAAAATTCCATTGCTTTGTTATATTATCGTACAAAGCTACCCCTAAAGTGTTGTTTGCGTGTGGCATTTCGCCAGTGCTACCCCACATTCACTAACAAGGTCACCTGAACAGTCTATGTTGACTATGCTTTGGTGTATCAAAAAGTAAATATGTATATCAAACAATGCTATAAAAGGATGGCACTAATGGAGCCCATAGTTTGTCATTTATAGGTTTCTTCACCAAGTGTCTCACACCACACAACTCATTAACCAATTATTGCAGATTATTTATTAAAGATGTCCTAATATCTGTCACAATGTAACTAGGGATACATGTATAATGTATCCCTAGATCCTCGGACATATTCGTAATGATGTTTCTGCGGGATACGAGTACATCAGTCGTCCGTCACCTGATGAACAATAGCGCCCTACTGTGAACTTTTAACATTTCAAATTTCGGGCATCTGCCATTGTCATGCTGATTGTTTCCTTGGCGTGACTGGTAGGTACGTACAGTCAAGGGCAAAAATATGTATATACACTTTTGCACCTTATTTTCACGGCATAAGATAAAAAAGTGTATACATATTTATGCCCTTGACTGTACGTAATTTACGATTTTCGAAGATCGCAGTGGGCCTGATCTAGGAAATAGCAAAATTTTCATTTAGCGTGTCTTAAATGACAAGATATAACACATTGTGGCCACGTCAATGGACGACCGGCGAAAGGGTTTCCAATTGCGTGTGAGAAGGAGTTCCGATATCGGACTCTCGCTCCAACTCAAGGAGTCGGTCGCGCAGTCTTGACCAGGCCATAACAGTGAAACTCATAGTTATTTTGTTCTTTCCAGGATCGAGTGCTGAACATCATCAGTCAGATTATGGATCAGCTCCTCGGCGACGAGCGTGTGGCGAGGGGCTTCCGCGTCAAGTTCCCAGAGGATGTGCTGCAGGATAACTTGGCTGGCCAGCTGTGGTTCGGTGCAGAGGTTAGTACTGCCGGTATAACTAAAACAATCCGTTGTCTTCGTACTTTCTGATAATCAAGATCATTGTATTAAATTCTCTTTCCAGTGTCTCGCCGCCGGTTCATCTATAATGAATCGCGAGGAGGAATCCGCCGCCATGCGCCCTTTGGCCAAAGCTCTAACGAGAAGCCTCGAGACCGTCCGATCCTTGCTCCGCGAGCAATGCCTGCGGCCAAGAGGCATGGCTCTTTCGCAGCAGGATGACATGCTACATGAAAGTCTCAGGATATTTGATAAGTAAGTTTTCCTGCGGCGTCTGGCAAAGTATTAACCAGAAGCTTGAAGACCGTCCGATAATTGCTTCCAGAGCAAGAAGCATGGTTCTTTCCCGGCAAGACAATATGAGAGTGTTAGGATTTTGATAACTAAGTTTTTATATTACCAAGTCTTGTGGTTCTGGTCAAAGCCCTCGGAGCCCGTTCGATCTTTGCTTCAAGAGCAATGCCTGCCACCCAGAGACACGGGTTGTAAACAGTAGGATGATTTTCTACGTGAGTCTCAGGATTATTGATAAGTAAGTTTTCAAATTACTGTGTCTTGCATCCTTTGGCCAAAGCACTTACCAGGAGTTTAAAGAGCCTCTGATCTTTGCGTCGTGGACAATGCCTGCATCATAGAGTAGAACAGGCAGTAGGACAATTTGCTGTATGTAATGTTGCGTGTACTCATAATATTTGATATGCAAGTTTCCTATGGTCAGAGTCTTGGATTCTTTGTCCATCCCAAAGGCATGATAATTGCGTCACAAATGAAAAACCACCTCTTCCATCCTAACTCTTCCCACGGGCGTCGGGCATCGAAGTGTCACTGACCATTGTTTGATAGAAGATTGATGATGGGCAGCAGCGTCATCATAGTCAACCCGCAGAGTGGCAATTATGGGCATTTACCCCCTAATGCGTCTACGCATAGTTAACAGGAGATGCCTACGTCAAGTAGTGGACTGAGATAGGACAAACCTCAATATACATTGCAACGAGTTTCTCAAGAATCCTATTAACTTTCAGGTTATTCGCAGAGTTTGAGCTCTGCTACGTAAGCGCCATGGTCAACGTGAAGACGCCACACGAGTTCGAAGCGCAGCAACTCATATGCGTGCTGTTCTCAGAGAGTTTACGGAGGGCTTTGAAACAGTCGCTGCTCACGCAAGAACAGGTATGGTTAAATATTTAGCGAAGCGGAACCCATTGACATGTTCGATCCATTTAGAGGATCATGGAATACCTGCGACCAAACCTGACGTGTACCACACGTATCCTCTCCTCGAGCGACTAGCGCAGGATTTTACCATATATTAAAAGCTTCCAGGATTTCGTCTTTTTCTGCACCAAAAAAAAATCCAAGTTTTACTTCCATACAACGCCTTACTCTGTATGTTCTTTTAGCTTTTGACCGCCTAAGTCTTATAGTGATATGTCAGACAATTTTTATTCAGCTCTCCTCGCCGGAGTCTGATAAATAAGACAGTGTAATTTGGTCTTTATATTTTAAAAGTTAGTCACATTCATGCTCTAATCTGGGTAGTTTTTTTTTGGATGGGTGGCAACACGCGCACGCTCGGTGAAAATTCTCGTCGGTCAAATGGTTTATAATAATATTTCTTTATTTCAAGTCAAGGACTTATATAAAAATAAAAATGGGTAAAAATGGGTAAGGGTAGGTATAGGTACTACACCTTATTATAAATTGTCAGCTTCCGTAGCCTAGTTGGTAGTGACCCTACTTACGAAGCTAGAGGTTCCGGATTCGAATCAAGGCGGGGGTATATTTGTGTATTTATTTATCAATACACTCCGTTTGAACTTAGAAAACCCTTCGGAACACGAAGGTAATACTGCTGTCCTGCTTTATCGTGTGTCGCCGTTGTAGCCCGAGCCTTCTGTCTCTTACTTGGATCCGAAGGGTTTTTCAAGTTCAAACAGTGTACCCACATCACAAACCTCAATTAAGCTTACCGTGGGACTATGTCGATTTGTGTAAAGATGTGCCAAGATATTTATTATTTTTATAACTTTCAGGTGGACTCATACGACCCAGCTTTAATGTTCGCTGTGCCACGGCTAGCGATTGTCAGTGGTCTGCTCATTTACTCCAGTGGGCCGTTGAGCATAGACAAGTCGCCAGGTAAGTTTCCGAAATCCCCTTCCGTTATTACTTACTCAAACTCGTATCTGTAAGACTCATTTGATGGAGAAATCGCCCGTATTCAGAGTGAAAGAAAGGTGACATTTCCGTGAATTTATTGCCGTGTGTCTGAGGTTGAGTAAGTTTAGCGACGACGTATTCCTTAGGTGGGTTATTGTCAGCCGGAAAAACAAAAGTTTTCCATTCGGTGGTCAAAAGTTAACAGCTTTTAAAAATCTATGCTACGATTTGATTGCATAGGGCTATAGCCGGGGGAACCTAGTTGTACCGTCAATTGTTTTATCCCAAAATTAGTACAAGAATTCCTTAACTTAATGTCCACCGAAAAGACGATAACCTAAATCTGACAATGACCCAGTTAAGATTGTCAAAAGAGATTTCTCAAGGTTTCCTTTTCTACCTGAACACCTGTATATTATTTTAAAATCCTATTAAAATAAAAACCTCATCATATTTCTTTAACTGGCATCTCAAATATCAGACACGTTGATTGGGCTTATCAATTTAGTACAGGATTGGTGTTGATTTTGATGTGTTGTGGCTTGGTTGGATATTATGAGTTTAGTTATAATCGATTTGAAATTAAACCGATTAAACCCCAATTAGACATGCTATTTACATTAAAACAAACCATTTCTCGGAAATAAAATCTGTTATATTCGTATCACATTCCTGTACTAACTACATTACGTCACCACAGACGGTCTACCATTGAATCAGAACTGAGATGCGAGTTTTATTTCATATAGGAATTTATTACTTAGTGTCTTGGTTGTCAACTGAAATATATCTGTTTCAGAGGAAATGTCCGACATGTTCCGTCCATTCCGCACTCTTCTACACAAGATCCGTTCTCTCCTGTGGACTCTGGACCGCAGAGAGCTTGTAGCTCTCGAGCGATTGTTATGTACCAACGAGGATGTTTCCAGCTTAGCTGGCTTGGAAATGCCGCAGGGTAAGTTGATATTTGCCAATATATTATGAACTCTTCTACACAAGATCCGCTCTCTCCTGGACTCTAGACTCTCGAGCGATTGTTGGTACATAAGTACCAACGAGGATGTTTCCAGCTTGGCTGGCTTGGAAATTCCGCAGGGTAAGTTGATATTTGCCTAATTAATCTGTATTATGAACTCTTCTACACAAGATCCGCTCTCTCCTGTGGACTCTAAACTCTCGAGCGATTGTTGTGTACCAACGAAGATGTTTCCAGCTTGGCTGGCTTGGAAATGCCGCAGGGTAAGTAGATATTTGCCGAATAAGTCTATATTATGAAATCTTCTACACAAGATCCGCTCTCTCCTGTGGACTCTAAGACTCTCGACCGATTGTTGTGTACCAACGAGGATGTTTCCAGCTTGGCTGGCTTGGAAATGCCGCAGGGTAAGTTGATATTTGCCTAATTAATCAATATTATGCATCCTTCACAAGATCTCCTATTTCCCGAGGAATTAAAATCACGAATCGATCCATAAGCTCGGATCTCGAGCGATTGTTTCTGGCTTGGTTGGGGTGAAAACGCCGCAAGGTATAATGTTGATATTTAGTTACTTAAGACGATATGCCCATTCAGTATCCTTCTTAACGACCTGATATCGCCGGTGGGATTGAAATCGGCTATCGAGAGATGATTTTGTATTAACATGCTTGTTACTAGATTTTTTAGAAAATATCCAATGCGGGTGCAACTTCACAAAATCCGCTCTCTCCTGAAAAATTGAAATCGCCGAGAGCTTATAACGTTATTGCTAGTGACGCGATTTAGTTTAGATGTAAGATTGTGTTTAACCCAATATTTATGTCTTTATTTTGACTTTGGAGTTTGACTTATGGGTCATTTGCAGAAAAAGTGTACCTTTAAATTTTTTTGCGATCATGGACTGAATACATCATTTTTACTCGGCATCGTGCGTACTTTTCAGTTATGAAACAAAAAAAATTGTCCCTAATGTCACGAAAATAAGTATGTAAATTGAGATTACTCAGTTTAGTACCCATACTAAATGTATGAAACGAAATGTAATGAAACTGATAAAAAAAGTCTCAAACTTGTTACAGAATTTTTCATACCTTTAGTATGGGAGTAACTAAACAGAGAAATCTCAATTTACATACTTATTTTCGTGACATTAAAAGGTATACTTTTTCTGCTAATGACCCTGATACGTCACGTAATTAATAATGCCATTTCGTTTATTTGAAAAATTAATTAAGCAACGTCGTCGTAGCGTCCAGAGCGTTAAAAAATATCTGAACACGGCTTTATTGCCACAACGATAGAGGCGTGTTCAGATATTTTTGAGCGGATGCTACGATATGTCTCATGGCAACTTATATTGGGTCTTACGAGATTATTCTTCATGAATGAGTATGAATATGAGTATCAATTGACAGGTACAGAACCGTCCGAAGACCCGTCATGTCAGTACCCCGATATCGGAGAGTTTGTGTCCCGATTCTACGCGGACCACGCGCACTGTCGGGACCTCTACACGCAGAGGTATGTATGAGGTAGCTCCTTGATTATGAGCCTCGTTTAGGAGCGAAACGTGTCGAGGAATATTTGACCAAAATTATGACTGTAATGTAATGATATCGGATACTAGTTAATTTGTTTCATTAACGCGAATAAATATTTGATTGGGGTTGTTTTGTTGGTACCTATACATATTGTTGTTATGTATTGATTTAGCAATCACGCAACTTAATATTGTTAAATATTTCGTAAATCGTTTTAGTATTTTTTTTTTGACTGGAGTAAACGAAACATTTATCAAGTGAGTACCTTTCATCGTTGTGGGTGTAAAAATTGGTATGGGCGGCATATTAATTACTTCAATTAATACCCTTTGTGTATTTTTGCTAGGTTACTATTTCAAAGTAATTAATTAAACAAAGCGACTTTTGTTCGCGCAACGAAGCTTTGTTTAATAATAAGGGTGATGTTACTGATGGTATAGTAAAATTCTTAACAAAGTAACTTTTTCAGTTCCAGCGAACCAGCCGTCACGGAAAGCGACTACCTTCCAGATTACATAGAAGTGATGACGCCCATCATCGACGGCCTTCGCCGCCTCAGCAACATCGACACTCCCCCTCCCCGTGACGAACCTGACACCTACCCCTCCGACACCACCAGCATCGACACATTCCAAACTGACATAGACAAAACAAGAAAAACAAGCAGAACAGAAAGCGACCTAAGCTCTTTAAGAAATCTCTCCACAAATGGCCTCATGATGTTCGATCCTTTAGTCATCAACGCTGGCAACTCCGGAGACACATCCAACAGACAGTTACCTGATCACGATCTAGTGACATCCCTCAATGAACAAGTCACTGAAATAGCCGATAGATTATCCTCAATAGTTAGCGACGTAGATATACTAGAACATAACCAAATACATTCGTTCTCCACTAATGATGTGCCTACGCTTATATCCACTGAACCGACCGAACCTTTCTTCAGTGGGCCTAAGAACGAACAACTATCTTGTATGCCTTCGACTAGTCACGGATATTTAATACCAAACGCAATAAGCCAAGAACCAGTAGTCTTAGCTTCTTTATCGCATAATAATTCCGCCGTTTTTAATCAAGAAGAAGAAAGTGCAATAAACGCAGATCTCCCTTTAATTATACCAGACAATATCGATGCTGACATTGTAAATACTAACATATGTATAGCTAACGCTAATTTAAGCTCACTATTACTAACTAATGAAGAATTCCGACAGAATTTCATTGATAACAATGAAGTGACGACTGAAAGTTTTTCAGCAGCAAAGACTAACATAGATAATAGTGAAGAAGACAAAGTTAAGTTTATGCTTGGTTATGAAAGCGAACACGAATCGCCAGTAGATTCTGGTGTGAGTACTGAAAACACTAGCTTAGATAGATCTCCAGATACAGAAAATAAAGAAATAAAAGAAAACCATTTCATGCAACAGAACAGGGTATTGAAAACGGAAGATGAAAAAGCAAATACATTAGAAAGTTCCTTTTCCAGTGTAAATAATGGTGATGTTAGCGTTAATATTAATTACGAAGAGCAAGATACTCAAAAGAACGAAGCATCATCATCGAATATAAATGTAAATATAGATAGGTTAAGCGACGAAGGAGGTTCCAATGTAAATACGAAAGATGAGCTACGGAAAGCTAATGAGGTATTAAACGAGTTAGCGAGAAATATAGTAGCTGATTTAAATTCACAAGACAATAATTCCAATATGCCTAACTGCTCGCACAGCGGTAGTTCGCGGCAGAAGAAAGAGGAGAGAAGATTGAGGAAGTCGACGAGTAAGAGCAAGAAGAAAAAGTCGAAAATGTGGTCGCCAGGGACGGTAATATTGGACAACCGATCGGCGCAAAGTCAGAGTCCACTCAGACTGAATTTGGACCATTTTGTTGATGAAAGGTGAGTAAGAAATCAGAACCAAACATTTAGACTACGCATAGTTGGAAGATTTTTTCTGTCACTTCTAGACAGGAACCTAAATATCAGTATTGTTTGTGATTAGTACAAAGACATGTCGGTGAATCTACCAATGGAAACATACTTAAGATCGTTTTTTACACAAAATATACCAATGGATCGAAGTAGCCGTAAGGGCCCCACCAATAAGATAAAATCGTTTCCATCACTTGATGTCTAAGCGCGCTATTGCTTGCATGCGTAGCGGGAGTAATAGAAAAATTAAATTCCCTAGAGAGTAATAGAAATGTCAGTACGTCATTTAATAATTATTATGTCTTAAAACTATTTTTTGGTTTACAAGTGTAATGAAAAACATTGTATGCATCACGGTCGGTAAGCGGAATACTAACTCGAGTCATAAAAGCCCTCCGCCTCACGGCGTCGGGTTTCTAACACTCTCGTTGGTAATTCCGTACTTACCTCCCTTGATGCACAATGTACTATTGTCTTAAAACTTATTATACATTGTATGCTTCACGGTCGGTAAGCGAAATATTAACTCGAGTAATTAAAACCCTTTCGCCTACGGCGTCGGGCTTCTAACACTCTCGTTAGCAATTCCGTACTTACCTTCCTTGATGCACAATGTACTATTGTCTTAAAACTTATTTATACATTGTATGAATCACGGTCGGTAAGCGAAATACTAACTCGAGTAATTTAAATCCCTCCGCCTACGGGGTCGGGCTTTTTACACTCTCGTTAGTAATTCCATACTTACCTTCCTTGATGCACAATGTACTATTGTCTTAAAACTTTATACATTGTATGCATCACGGTCGGTAAGCGAAATACTAACTCGAGTAATTAAAACCCTTTCGCCTACGGCGTCGGGCTTCTAACACTCTCGTTAGCAATTCCGTACTTACCTTCCTTGATGAACAATGTACTATTGTCTTAAAACTTTATACATTGTATGCATCACGGTCGGTAAGCGAAATACTAACTCGAGTAATTAAAACCCTTTCGCCTACGGCGTCGGGCTTCTTACACTCTCGTTAGTAATTCCGTATTTACCTCCCTTGATGAACAATGTACTTTTTTTTTTTTTTTTTTTTTTTATTTATTGTTCGGAGAACCAACAGCTTACAATACAGAGTAGTAATACAAATTAAGTAACAAACAGCCAATTATAGGTTCCCACCAGTAGTAACAGGTTAAAAAACAAATGGTGGCTAATACTAAATTAACACCATCGTATATCTAAGCAATTTCATACTGATTGATTGATGACGATTATTCTGATTTCAGTACGGCTGAGTGCGCTGACGACGAGCAAATCGCGCTCGCGTTACAAGCACAAGAACTCGCGGCGAGACAACAGGCCAGAGGGAAGTTCAAGTAAGTTATCTTCTTCAAGTCAAAGTCAAGTCGAATAATAAGCATTTATGAATACATCTTTATTAAAGAAGTTATTGGGTGAATCAACTTTTTTCTGTCTGTTATTGCCATGGTTACGGTTGCCTGAGTCACGCTGGTTTTATACAAAATTATGGTACATAAACTATGCAAACATATAGTTAATAAGCCCTTTCCTAAATGGGCCACCTACAGACATCCACTACTTGCATGTTTTGTCTAATACATTTATTACATCAAAAATAATAATAATAATAAATAGTAATTTTATTATAAAAGTTTATCTACACTACTAGAGATGTAGTCACAGAATAAAGAGAAAAATAAGATTTTGGAGATGTAAAAGGTCTCTAAGCGTCATGATTTTAATATTAAATAATAATAAAATAGAAAATATACAATTACGTGACAATCACAAAGCAACTAATCTTATTATATAAAAGACAACAGCCAATATCTTTCTTAGTCGGCATCATTTAATTTTCTGAAGATCGTGTCTAAATTGAAGGTTTTCTTGATGCACCATGCTCTTCTAAGCGGGTCTGTCCTCGGCGGTGTTTAAAGCTTTAGAAATAGACAAGCCGGTGATTAACCAGGAACCTTCGACTTCGTGAGCAGGGTCACTACCGACTGAGCTACGGAGGATGTCAAGTAGATTGTGTCACAAGGGATCAAAATGGTTTATTTCCGGCGTGGGCGTATATTGAATCCTGAATCGAGCGACGGATTCCACAATTGAATCCCGACCGTAGGGAGGGATTCTGAAGCGGAATCCTGAGCGTAATGAAGGATTCAAGCGTTAACGCCCAAGACGAAATAATTTTGATACCGTGTGACACATACTGCTTTTCACACCACCTATGAGAAAAATAAAAGATATATCACATATTTAGTATTTATGCAAATAATCGATTCTGAAGAAGTTTTCATCAATTATGAACGTCCTGTTTATTTTCATATTTCATTGTATTTTTTTAGGCTGGCAATAGAAAGTCCTTGAACAGAAAAGTGCCACTTTGATCCCTCCCAGTAGGGAAGAAAAGGCAATCGAAAAGGTATTCGAATAGGTGGTGTGAAAATAATATTTCATATATTTAATATTTCATCATTCAGCCTATATCAGTCCACTGCTGGACAACAGTCACTTCTTAGCCTATCCATAGTCCATACGGATAGGCATTCACATGAGTCCGCATTAGGAGGTAAATGCCCATAATCACCGTGCTAGGCAAGCGGATTAGCGATAATATTTACAACAAAAAATATTGTAATCCACTAATTGGAGTTCGAGGCCAAAGAAACTACGACAGATGCGTTACTGTCAAATCTGTCAAATAAAGTTTTCAGTTTTCGACAACCTTTTTGTCATTTAATTTATTTATTTAAAATAATTCCTAATAAAAACATTACATACCTCTGTAATGTTTGTACACCTTTTTGTTTAATATGCCTGTCACAACTAGGATTTTCTTAGAAACACGTAAATACCTAAAAACTTTTATTTTCTCTAAACTAACATTGATATGACCAAATTTTATTGCAAAGAACTTAAAATGATAAGAGCCTACGTTTCAAAACCTATTTTAATAAAAAGAAGTTGAATTACCAGTGAACACAAACGACAGCGTGCCATATTTATTAGGACAGTATGGTTAAATTACTATGTAAGCCCCTGCCTTATTACGGGTTAAAATTTTAGGAAAGAAATTTGGAAATGCGAAATGATAGCATTTTTTTGTATTTTAACATGGACCAAGTGGGTCGCCTTGTTAACAACCTACGGAAGAAAACAAAACGTTAGATCTGTATGATAATATAAATGGAGAACTTTGTAGGTCAAAGAAATTTTACGAATACGTAATGTGAACATAAAGCACGCTACAAAGTATTATTCTGCAATTTTCTAAACATATGCACAAATAGGGTTTTAATTTTTGAGTAGTTAAACTGCTGTACCAAATGTTATTATTAACACCTGAGGTGATACCAGCGCAATACCAACGTTGTTACTAATAATTGCGGATAATTAAGGTTTTATTAAAATATCTTATATTTACGTGAAAATAAGTAAATAATATTGTTTCTATAAATTAAAGATGTAAAATTACCAATAAATAAGATATCTCAACGTCTGTTTTTAGAAAATAAGGATTTACTATTGTAAGAACGTTTCATTGTTGTGGCAATATTTTCGTAGTTTCTTTGGCCTCGAACTCCAATTAGTGGTATAGTTATTCGTAACCGTATCTGACTACCTTTTTCCCAATTTCCAGATCAAGCGAAGACCTAATCCACCGCCTTTTCGTCTGTATCGCGGGCGTCGCAGATCAGCTACAGACCAACTTCGCAGCCGATCTCCGTAACATACTTAAATCCGTGTTCCTCATGAACCAGACGCCGGATACGCCGGATCCGGAACCGGAACCGGAGCCGGAGAAGTGTGATATTGAATATGCGGCTACGGAGGACCAAGTTATTCAGAATGGTGAGTGAAAGCCATCTTAGGGCTTGTCCATTAATCACGTCATACGATTTTGGCCTATTTTAGACCCGCCCATCCCCCATGGTGATATTTAGTGATATTCTCGGGACCCCCCCCCCTAGCCAATATGACGTGTAATTTTGACGTGTGGCTATATTTACCTAGCTATAATACTGTTCAGCAAAGAGTAACAAAAAATACACATGATTTGTCCAATGACCCCCCCCACCCCTATGGTGATAATTGGTGATTTTTAGGGTTCCGTAGCCAAAATGGCAAAACGGAACCCTTATAGATTCGTCATGTCCGTCTGTCCGTCTGTCACAGCTGATTTACTCGGAAACTATGAATGCTACAGTAACGAAATTTGGTAAGGATATGTGTTGTATGAACCGCTACAGGATTATGATACTAAATTGTAAAAAAACCATTGGGGTGGGGGCCTTCCATACATATAACTGAGGGATAGAAAAAAAAATTTTGTTGTATATAAGCGTGTGGGGTATTATTAGAAAGGTCTTTGAAAATTATATGAAGGTTTATAAATCTTATCTTTATTTAAGCAAATCGTTTTCGAGATACCAGCTCTCAAAGTCTGAAATATGTGTCCCCCCCCCTCTATTTTTTAAACTACGAGATATAAAATTCTAAAAAAAATATATGTTAAGCACATTAATAAACTCTATCAACGATTTTTGGTTTGATTAAATTATCTCCTATAGTTTTTGAGCTAGGTTGATTTAACTGTATTTTTTAAATAATAAATTGATAATGGTACGGAACCCTTCGCGCGCGAGTCCGACTCGCACTTGGCCGGTTTTTTCTTGACCCCCTCTCCCCTATACAATATGACGTGATTAATAGACAAGCCCTTATAAGTATCTTACTGCGTATTTCGTGGCTGTGCTCCGTATTATATCGAAGTCCATGTTCCTAATGAAATATACGCTGTATACGCCGGATCCGGGACTGGAGAAGTGAATATGCGGCTACGAAGGACCAAGTCATTCAGAATGGTGAGTGGAAGCAATCTTATAGTATCTTACTGGGTATGCATTTTTGGCTGTGTTCCGTATTATATCGAAGTACATGTTCCTAATTAAATATACGCCGTATACGCTGGATCCGGGACCGTAGAAGTGAATATGCGGCTACGAAGGACCAAGTCATTCAGAATGGTGAGTGGAAGACCTTGCAATATCTTATTTACCGGATATACGTTTCGTGGCCGTTTCCGGATCCGGAGTCGGAACCGGATCCGGAGCCCGAGAAATGTGATATTGAATATGCGGCTACGGAGGACCAAGTTATTCAGAATGGTGATTGGAAGCAATCTTATAGTATCTTACTGGGTATGTATTTCGTGGCTGGGCTCCGTATTATATCGAAGTCCACGTTCCTAATGAAATATACGCCGGATACGCCGGATCCGGGACCGGAGAAGTGAATATGTGGCTACTAAGGATCAAGTCATTTAGAAACGGTGAGTTACCGGATATACGTTTCGTGGCTGTGCTGCGTATATATACTGAAATCCGTGCTCCCAATCAATTATACTCCAAAGTCTCCGGATCCGGAGTCGGAACCGGATCCGGAGCCGGAGAAGTGTGACATTGAATATGCGGTTACGGAGGACCAAGTCATTCAGAATGGTGAGTGGAAGGTTCCCTATAATGTTTTAATGTACCGGGTCTTATCTTATCTTATTGGTGGGGCCCTTACGGATACACTTCGGCCCATTGGGATCTTGTGTGTAATTGCCACCTGTTACGCCTACCCCAGGGATTGTTCTACCAACTCAATATGTTTGAGGATGGACCCTAGCGGTAGCGTTTTGACCTCCTTCGGTTCCAGATAGCCGGTTCCGAAGTCTTTCATCCTTTGTCTGGCGAGGGCATGACATTCGCACATCAAGTGTTTCATGGTCTCCTCTTCTTCGCCACACATTCTACAGTCTATGCTGTCAGAAAGACCCATTTTGGCCAAAAGAGTTTTGACCCCAAAGTGTCCCGTAAACACCCCCGTTATGAGTTTGAGTTGTCTTTTGCTATATTTCCAAAGCTTTTTGCTCCAGCCCGAGTCTACTTCGTGCATAAAGAGCTTTGATTGCCTGAGCCCCGTCAGATTGGTCCACTCTTCCTGGTGCTTCCATCTAACTCGCTCTTTCATGGCTGTTTTTATGGTTCCTTGTGAGAGTCCCACAAATGGTTCTGGGCCTACAAAGTTGTTTGTAGAACCCTCTCTTGCAAGCTCATCTGCATTTTCATTGCCAAAGAAGCCCTATGTACCGGGTCCTTGTATCCGTGTTCCTTATGAATCAGACGCTAGATTCTCCAGAACCTTTTGATAGCTGTTGTAAGGTAGGTAGACTGTTTATGGACCAACTGCAATTTTTCGGGCGATTTAAAGATTGAGCTCTAAACGGGCGCAAAATCACTGGTACTAAAGAAAAAATCCTAAATTCATTTCATGGGAATTTACTTGGAACTGATTTTCACTACATAGTATAAAATAAAGTCACTTTTTCTGTCCCTATGTCCCTTTGTACGCTTAAATCTTTAAAACTACGCAACGTATTTTGATGAGATTTTTTTAAATAGTAATTCAAGGGGAAGGTTTTTATGTAGGTATAGTACCCGTGCGCAGCCGGGCGGGTCGCTAGTATTATATAAATTAGAAAACAATATTCTTAAAGTAATGGTTTTAAGAAGAAATACACCAATGACAGTTGTCATTGGTGTATTTCTTCTTGACAACCAAATTCTTTCACCAATGACGACTGTCATTGGTGTATTTCTTCTTAAAACCATTGGACATTGGACCGTTGGACCTTACGCACAGTGCTGCCATCTGACCGCCCCATAGCGGCGGAAAAATGATTAAAAACCTATTGAACATTACCTGACCATAAATTTTCTCATTACAGGCAGCTCATTCGACAGCGTATATTCAGCCGAAGAAGTATACGCCGACAGTACGTCAGACTCGCCGTCCGAAGGCTCTCTATGTAGACGAAACACCGTCAATAACAGACAGGACAAAACTACCGAGCGGCCCACTGGCTTGCAGAGTTCTGTGTCTACTGGAGACCTCACATACAGGTATCTTACTGTCACTTTAGTACTTTGTAGTAAGGTACGTCACTCGCCATCCGAAGGCTCGCTATGTAGACGGAACACCGTCAACAACAGACAGGACAAAACTGCCGAGCGGCCCACTGGCTTGCAGAGTTCTGTGTCTACTGGAGACCTCACATACAGGTATCTTACTGTCACTTTGTAGTACTTTGTAGTAAGGTACGTCACTCGCCGTCCGAAGGCTCGCTATGTAGACGGAACACTAGCTAATAACAATAAGATATTGGGGTTGTAGTTATTGGCAAGTTTGTTGTATTTTATCTTTTTTTTGTTGTAGTTTATCTTTTTTTTTCTTTTTTATCATCGTATCACAGGTATGTGTTGTCCGCCCTAAATATGATATATATGTACTGATTTCTTTTTTTTTGCGGTGGCAACAACCTTAATTAATGCTTGTACTTTATGTAATGTAGTAACTAAGTTCTCGTGGAAGTGATGTATATCTTAAATGAGAATAAAATGTCTTTAAACCTTAAACCTTTGAACACCGTCAACAACAGACAGGACAAAACTGCCGAGCGGCCCACTGGCTTGCAGAGTTCTGTGTCTACTGGAGACCTCACATACAGGTAGCTTACTGTCACTTTAGTACTTTGTAGTAAGGTACGTCACTCGCCGTCCGAAGGCTCGCTATGTAGACGGAACGTCAACAACAGACAGGACAAAACTGCCGAGCGGCCCACTGGCTTGCAGAGTTCTGTGTCTACTGGAGACCTCACATACAGGTATCTTACTGTCACTTTGTAGTACTTTGTAGTAAGGTACGTCACTCGCCGTCCGAAGGCTCGCTATGTAGACGGAACACCGTCAACAACAGACAGGACAAAACTGCCGAGCGACCTACAGGCTTGCAGAGTTCTGTGTCTACTGGAGACCTCACATACAGGTATCTTACTGTCACTTTAGTACTTTGTAGTAAGGTACGTCACTCGCCATCCGAAGGCTCGCTATGTAGACGGAACACCGTCAATAACAGACAGGACAAAACTGCCGAGCGGCCTACAGGCTTACAGAGTTCTGTGTCTACTGGAGACCTCACATACAGGTATAGTACTGTCTCCATACAGGGTACACAGTACAGTCAAGGGCATTAATATACAAGGTGCCCACGTGGAAAGGGAAAAATTCTAACAGCATATTCCTGAGACTAAAAGAAGCAAAAAATGTTACATGAGTTTTGGTCAAATCAGCAAAAAAAAATGTTTTTTTTTTTTTGATGTTTTGAATGCCTTAATACACAAAAAAAGGATTTTATTAATCAAATTATGTCAACAAATGCATTTTAAAGTTTTTTTTTTACATTTACTAGGTAGTTAAAAATATTTTTGTTCATTTATTTTTATTTATTTATTTTATTTATTTTCTCTGATTTCTGTCAATTAAGTGTGACAAGCAGGGCCCGTAATTTTCATGCCGATGACATTAATTTGACGTCACGCTCCATTTAGGGTGATCCGAAAAAGTTTTATTGTTCATCATTAATCATTAGCCGTCAATCATTTTAATCATGTACAAATAACTTCAAAAGTAGTATATTTACACGTGAAATAAATAACACCTACTTGATACCAAATTTTCCCCTACCCTACCCTAATCGCACCTAACCCTATCGCAGACGTGGTCAGCCTAATAAATGCGTTGATCGCATGCGTCTAAGCCGTCTAACTGTGAGCTTATCGGTACTACCGAACATCGTCGATTCTATATGGCTAGGGTGATGGGTTGTTGTCGCTACCAAGGATATACAATGTTGAAGGAAACAGATGTAATTTTTATTTTTTTTCAGGGAAAGAGCGGAAACTCCAGCCAGCGATTCAGTAGAGCGCGCCCCGGAGTGGGTGCCCGACATCGCGGCGCCCGCCTGCATGCGCTGCGCCGCGCACTTCACCGCCTTCCGCCGCCGACACCACTGCCGCAACTGTGGTCAGTACCGAGTCTATGTTAGTGGAGCCGCCCCGGAGTGGGTGCCCGACATCGCGGCGCCCGCCTGCATGCGCTGCGCCGCGCACTTCACCGCCTTCCGCCGCCGACACCACTGCCGCAACTGTGGTCAGTACCGAGTCTATGTTAGTGGAGCCGCCCCGGAGTGGGTGCCCGACATCGCGGCGCCCGCCTGCATGCGCTGCGCCGCGCACTTCACCGCCTTCCGCCGCCGACACCACTGCCGCAACTGTGGTCAGTACCGAGTCTATGTTAGTGGAGCCGCCCCGGAGTGGGTGCCCGACATCGCGGCGCCCGCCTGCATGCGCTGCGCCGCGCACTTCACCGCCTTCCGCCGCCGACACCACTGCCGCAACTGTGGTCAGTACCGAGTCTATGTTAGTGGAGCCGCCCCGGAGTGGGTGCCCGACATCGCGGCGCCCGCCTGCATGCGCTGCGCCGCGCACTTCACCGCCTTCCGCCGCCGACACCACTGCCGCAACTGTGGTCAGTACCGAGTCTATGTTAGTGGAGCCGCCCCGGAGTGGGTGCCCGACATCGCGGCGCCCGCCTGCATGCGCTGCGCCGCGCACTTCACCGCCTTCCGCCGCCGACACCACTGCCGCAACTGTGGTCAGTACCGAGTCTATGTTAGTGGAGCCGCCCCGGAGTGGGTGCCCGACATCGCGGCGCCCGCCTGCATGCGCTGCGCCGCGCACTTCACCGCCTTCCGCCGCCGACACCACTGCCGCAACTGTGGTCAGTACCGAGTCTATGTTAGTGGAGCCGCCCCGGAGTGGGTGCCCGACATCGCGGCGCCCGCCTGCATGCGCTGCGCCGCGCACTTCACCGCCTTCCGCCGCCGACACCACTGCCGCAACTGTGGTCAGTACCGAGTCTATGTTAGTGGAGCCGCCCCGGAGTGGGTGCCCGACATCGCGGCGCCCGCCTGCATGCGCTGCGCCGCGCACTTCACCGCCTTCCGCCGCCGACACCACTGCCGCAACTGTGGTCAGTACCGAGTCTATGTTAGTGGAGCCGACCCGGAGTGGGTGTCTTATAATTGCCGATTTCTAAGAATGAATATTTGACAGTTTAGAAACAGAGTTGGGCAAAAAGTAATATGATTACTCCTTCCGATTACTTTTGTATGTGTACTTTGTTAGTGACCGTTTATTTATTACAAAGTACACATACAAATGTAATTTATAGAAGTAATCATATTACTTTTTGCCCAACTCTGTTTAGAAATGACCCTTTTATCTTCGGCTATCGAAAAAATGGTGAGTCGTTCCCTCATATTAATAAGCATTGATTTATAACTGTCAAACGTTCGTTCGTAGTAATCGGAAACTATATAGACATATTGACAAGACCGAAAGTGACAAATAAAGGGGGAAAGTGTAAGACCTGGGGCCTATATCTCAAAAGCTTGTAACTTGGTAATACAAGCAGAAGTCCTTATCTAATAAATGGCGATAAAAAGAGACTACCATTTGTATTACAAGTTATAAGCTTTTGAGAAATGGGCCTCTGAGTGGCGAGTGTCGAACGTCGCGTCCGGCGGATTTTAACGGGATTGGACACACACGCTCTAAGACCCTATTTTATTAAAAAAATATATTAACAATATTCTTCCTCCAACAGGCAAAGTATTCTGCGCATCATGCAGCTCTAACTCCATCCCGCTCCCCCGCTTCGGGCAAATGAAGCCGGTCCGTGTGTGCGAAGAGTGCTTCCGACACATCGCGCGCGGCTGCCGACGCCATTACCGGTGATCATACACTGACGTCACGATTATAGAAACTTACTAAATAAACAAAATAACATTTTTCATCACACTTGCTGTTTAAGCGCGCCATTGCTTGCGCGCGTAGCGGGAGTAATAGAAAAGTGAAATTCCCTAGGGAGTAATAGAAATGTCAGTACGTCATTTAATAATATTTTGTCTTAAAACTTATTTTTTTGTCGGCAAGTGTGATGAAAAACATTGTATGCATCACGGTCGGTAAGCGGAATACTAACTCGAGTCATAAAAGCCTTCTAACACTCTCGTTAGTAATTCCGTACTTACCTCCCTTGATGCACAATGTACTAATAGATGTATCAACATATTGTAAGCAGGTCTAGCTAAGGTGCCATTTTGCAATCGTATACGAGGCCCTCTTCAAGGTGGACCGATGACCTGGTGAAGGTCGCAGGAGTTCGCTGGATGCGGGTGGCGCAGGACCGGTCATTGTGGCAATCTTTAGGGGAGGCCTATGTTCAGCAGTGGACGTCTTTCGGCTGATATGATGATGATGATGATGATGATACGATAAGCAGAGATCGGATAAATGTGCGTCATTGTTTGCAATAATATGGACATGACAAGAAATTTGATTGAATAATTAATCATTTAATCATTTTCAGAATACTATTTATTTGTCAGCCTCCATAGCCTAGTTGGTATTGGTAGTGACCCTGCCTACGAAGCCGGGTTCGAATCCCGGCGAGGGCATTATTTGTGTATTTATTTATCACAAATATTTGTTACTTGGTCATGGCTGTCTTATGTATTTAAGTATCTATATGTATCTTTCTATTATAAATATCGTCGCCTGGTACCCACATCACAAGCCTTAATTGAGCTTACCGTGGGACTAGGTCGATTTGTGTAAGATGTCCCAAGATATTTATTTATTCGACACCGGTAACTATGAAAACCATTATAAAAGTCACCTTAAAGCTTCAAAATCAAATTTTAAGAAATTAGTCGTGGTTATTCATTTACCAACTTTGGAGTCATGTCCATATTATTGCGAACAATGACGCACATTTGTCCGATCTCTGACGATAACCGAGTAATAAATGAAAATGACAGATAAGAACAAAAATTCACGAGACCATCCCCGTACATTATTATAGTCACGTGACTTATCGCTTGTCGTATACGATTGCAGATTAGCATCTTGGTTAAGCCTGCAGTTCTATCCTATCAGGTTAGCACATGAATTAAGCCTATATCACGGCGAAATAAACTATCCGTCCCTCTTATTAACCTCGTAAGACCCGTGGTCCTACCAGGAGCCTATTTCTCAAAAGCTTGTACTTTTTAATTTTTTATTTTATTTTATTTTATTTTATTTGGAGATCCAACAGCTGTTACAAAGACATTAGACATAAAGTATTAACAAGAAGCCAATTATAGGAACTCACAGATAAATCCATTTTATGCTTAACTAAAAGGTATGGTACGCACTAATGCAACCACACATAACCAAAAATAATATTTTCTTCTAATATTAATACAACATAACAACAAGTACTCTAACATGATAAACAAATAAAAAAAAACACAAATCAATAAAAACTTTTAGAAGGACCACACGCTCACTCAATGGACTCGAAATATCGCTGCACTAGAATACGTCTCACTTTGGGAATTCTACAGTTGAATACATCAATGTCAAGTTCTTTAGACAACTCATTCAAGTTACGACTGGCTCGCGTTAAAAAGCTGTTCTATCGGTATTTGGAAGTAACATTTTTGATGGATATTGGGGGATGATACCTTTTAGATCGTACGGGGGTGTTGAAGTATAATTGTCTTAGCAACTCTGGGGAATCGATTTCGCCAACAGTGACATTCAAGAGATAGGTGATGTCTGCTATTTCACGGCGTTTTTGTAACGGGACAAGGTGAGATAATTTGCAGAATTGTAGGGATATTTTAATTTGAAGCATAGATGTTTTACAAACTTTCGCTGTATGCGCTCAATCCTGTCTATATAGGTAATGTAGCACGGGTTCCATACTTGAGAAGCATATTCTAACTTACTTCTAACATAGGTACAATAAAGCACTTTGAGTGTCTTAGCTTGAGTGAAGTGGATGGAATTGCGGATTATAAGACCTAGTGCTTTAAGAGCTCCACTAATAATGTTATTAATATGATTGTCAAATATTAATTTAGAATCATGTACGACACCTAGATCCCTTATAAATGGCACTTTCTGTAGGAATTGACCCTTCAAGGTATAAGTAGTAGCAATTAAATTACGTTGACGCGAGAACGTCATAGCAAAACATTTTGAAGGATTCAAATCCAATCTGTTTATTTGACAGTATTCATCAAGGCGTGCGAGGTCAGACTGAAGTAGTAACGAGTCGTCAATAGATGTTATCTTTAAGAAAACTTTCATGTCGTCTGCGAAACAAAGAAGCTTCGAATGCATGAGACATTTATCAATGTCATTAACAAAAATATTAAAAAGCAATGGCCCCAACAACGACCCTTGCGGTACCCCACTAGGTACGGTGACCCATCCAGACATATAGTTATTTACTACTACAGCTTGTGACCTGTTTTCAATATAGGAAGTAAACCATCTCAGTAAGTCCCCATTTATTCCGATGTTTTTCAATTTTGTTAGTAACATGCCGTGGTCAATTCTGTCGAAACACTTGCTGTAATCGGTGTATATTACATCAACCTGACAACCATTATCCATGGCGTCAGTAACATAATCATTCAGGAGAACAAGATTAGAGACTGTGGATCGTCGGCGCAGAAACCCATGTTGATTAGTACTAAAATAATTATGCAAAGTGTTATAAACTTGACAAAAAACAATTCGTTCGAGTACTTTTGACAGTATACACAATTTAGAAATGGGCCTGTAATTCGTGATATCAGTTTTAGGTCCTTTTTTATGTACTGGGGTGATAAACGCAGATTTCCATACAGAAGGTATAGCACACTCTGAAAACGAACGTTTGAAAAGCAGTACTATCGGCCGTGCCAGGGTCTTCGCACACTTTATTAAGAATTGTGCTGGCAGCTGATCTGGTCCGGCCGACTTGGAGGGGTCTAATTTAAGCAGTAAAGCGGTGACGATAGTGTGGTCGACTTCAATTGAATTTATGTTAACGATTGACTCAGTGCTAGAAATATACGATTGGTCAGCGTTGGAATTAGTTGGTGGTGAAAAATTAGCAAAAAAGTAGTCTGAAAACGCCTCACAAATATCTGGTCCTGAGTTCACCAGCTGATTGCCATATTTCAAGCTACTGGGTAGACCGTGAGAGGTTGACCGAGATTTGACAAACGACCAAAATTGTCGCGGGTTACTGGTAATGTTTGTTTCGGCACTACGCACAAAATTAGAGAAGCAAGCCTCCTCCAATTTACGAACTCTATCTCTCAAAATATTGTATGAAATTAAGTCACATTTGTTGTTATATGTTTTGTATTTTCTTAAATATTTATATTTTTCTTTTATCGCTTTCTTTAAAGGAAAAGAAAACCATGCGGGATAATTGTCTTTTTTAATATTTTTACTAGGTATGAACTTATCTCGAAGTCTATGAAAAGTGTCGTAAAAGAGATCAAGCGATTGGTCTAGTGAGCGGTTAGAAAATTCCTGTTCCCAATCTATTGACTCTAATTCACTATTGATAGACGTGTAATCGCCTTTATTCCAAAAATATTTGACTAGAGGAGCCGATTGCAGAGGTCTAATTGTAGTATATTCCATTTTAATAACAAGAGGTTCGTGATAAGGGTCGATAGGAACAAGAGGACTCGCGCAATGACTAACACTCACAAGGTCATTACATATAACTAAATCTAATATTTTGCCTGAACAATTTTGGATGCTATTGTACTGGTAAAAATTTAATGAGTGAAGTTCGTCAATGAGGCTGCACTCGTCGCTACTTACGTAATTTGACGGGATCATAGTGGAGTCCTGCGCAGTCCATACAATGTTACTCATATTAAAGTCTCCAATTAGCAAGTATTTATCATCAGGACTATTCACTACTATGTCACTGAGATTATTTAAAAAATTATTTAACTGTTGCGAAAAAGTGAAACCATTATTTTGTTTACACAAATACAACACGCATATATGAACTTTTATTGGTCTATTTATATTGTCCTTGAGAGTAAGCGTAACCCACAAATCCTCGGCAGTTGAGTGGAAAGTCGGCTGTGGGGTTACTGTTAGTTCGCGGCGAGTGGCAATGATCACGCCGCCACCACGATTTTGTTTCGTGAGGCTGGCGTCTCGGTCCCGTCGCCACACGACGTACCTATCGTCAAATAGTTCGGAATCCAGAACCCCATCCACTAACCACGTCTCTGTTAGAACCACAATGTCAAAAGAAGCTAAACTTAAATTACGATAAAATGTAAACGTTTTCGATCTGAGCCCCCGAACGTTCTGGTAGTAAATAGAGGGATAGTTATCTACCACAGCATTAGCCATTTATGTAATAAGCTGACAAAAATTGATTAATTACCAAGTCATGGAAATATTTTAAGTAATGCATACAACCAAAAGAAATCGATAACTTAAATAGCTGAGCGTAAAAGAACCTAACAAGTGATGTTAGTTTTAAATCAACCATATTACGCGTGCCATGCGATAGAAAGGGATAGTAAATGAGCGTATTATTTAAGCAGTGCAAAGGAGAGAGATAAACGATTTTGAGTGAGCGTATGGTGCATTCCCAGAAACCATAACCGCTAGCGACGAGGCCGTCAAGGCCAAGCGCTACACAATAGGAGAGCCAGGTGGCCCGATCAGCGGTGTTCAAACTTTTGCCTATCAGAATTGAATATTCAAAACATGCTATAAAATTACATAATAAATTGCAAGCACACCAACTTAAAGTAATCGGTTTAAATCGCGCTCATTATTAATAATAACAACTTTGGAGGTATCGTCCTTCCGCACATGAATTTTACAGAATTTGACCCACACGTACAGATAGTTCTTTTGCTTGAGTGTCGATTTGGTTAGCGTTAGTAACTTTTTATTCTCTGGTGTTAAGTGGTCGTTTATATAAATCCTCTGGGTATTCCCTTGGAAACCAATCTCGTCAGCTGTGATATTTTTCTTAATTCGTGCAGATGCAACAAAATCCTCCTTCATATATCGATTTATGAAGTTAACAACAATCGACTTCTCGTTGGAGTTGTGAACCGGAACTCTTGATATATAGTTTATATGGCTTTTATCGACTGTAAAATCCACTGCCGCACTAATGCCCTCCAGTACCGAGAAAAGGTTTTCGTTTTTCTTAACCGGGACACCTTTTATCTCGACATTATTAAGGCGTAGCTGTTGATCATTTCGCGCGTTCACTTCCTTTAAAATAGAAATCTCATTATTGAGGTCCTGGACTTTGCCTTTCACATCTTCTAGCTCCACAATATGTTTCTCCGCCTCTACCAGCCGTGCGAAATAATCATCTAGCTTCGCATTTGTAAAGCTGCAGGAGTCCTTTACCTCTGACAGTTCCGTTTTGAGAGTGCCCACGTCTGCTACTAATCCAGGAAGGCATAAAAGCTTTTGTTCCATGCGTTTTAACATGTCCATGACAGTGTCTAGGTCCGTGGGTTTTGACTGGGCTGGGGCTGCGTCATTGATGGATTTCTGGCAATTTTGGCATTTCCATGACGACTTGCGGGCGGCATTATACTTCCTGTATGTCGCCTCGGCAACGTTTGTACAACAGAACCCAATATCTTTCCTACATACGGAACACTGAACATAGTCACTGATGATTCCGGAGCAAATACCACACTGCATTATGCAAGTTTGAGAACCGGTGGAAACGACGCGAATAATTTTTACTTAGCTTGGGACACGTGCGGTCGCAACGAGTGCGTATACCTGACTGATAATACAAGTGGAAGTCCTTATCTAATTTATAGTGTTAAAAAGAGACTTCCACTTGCATTAGAAGTTTCAAGCTTTTGAGAAATGGGCCCCTGGGTCGCGTTACAATTTACAATTTCGCTGTTTGCCTCTCTAACGCACGCACTAATTGGCTAGAAAAAGAGGCAAACAGCGAAATTGTAAATTGTAACTTTATAAAACGCGACCCAGGAGTATTTATTAACATCGAACAAAATAAAAATAAAATTCTCGGTAAAACTGAAATCAACTTAATTTTCCTGCTGAGTAGGTTATATATATATATTATAGGAAATTTTAATGACAAATTTTCATTAAAGGCATTTGCTTAGGAGGTTAACATAGTAAAAGACGGGAAGTCTTATCTCGCCGCGACATAATCTCGCACCAATCATGCTAAACTTCCAACAGAAGAGAAATACCCAAGAATATTTTTTACATATTTGGGTCTTTTAAAAAATGCACTTATTTAAGGCCTTAATGAAAACATTCGCGATCTTTTCCATTGTGTTACGAAAGTTAGTTATGGGTGAAGCAACTTTTTTCTGTCTGTTATTGCCATAGGTCAAAATTCCTTTCGTTGTCTTGTTTCATACCACTCTGTCACGCTTTTAGTTGCTGTTTCGACTCAGTATATATTGAAAAAAAAAAAAAAAACCTTACATCAGAAATTTAGAACAAAAAATCATCTCATACAAAAATCACCACTGCGTCACGTTTTGTAGGGACACAAAATAAGACAACGAAAGGAATTTTGACAGTTATGGGCACCTGAGTCACGCTGGTTTAATGAAAAATAATGTTAAATAAACTATGCAATTTTGCATAAAACCAGCGTGACTCAGGCTGCCGTAACCATGGCAATAAAAGATAGAAAAAAGTTGATTCACACTCATACAAACTATATGGGTAACTTCGTAAAAGCGACTTGTTTTGATTTGTTTTCATTGAAGCCCTTAACTATGAATTTTTTTTAATCGGCCCTTTTACTTCCTTAATTCCCGAAAATTGTGTATTGTACAATCGCCATCACGGGCCTTGTAATACAGGTAAATTCACCAAAGCTGGCTTTGAATGGAATGAATGGATTGAATGACATCTATCATTGTGTGTATGCGGCCGTGCTATACCAACCTGTATCTACTGTCATTTTGACATCCACACATAGATACATTCTGTCACTTACTCGATCCATTCGTGCCAGCTTTCGTGAATTTACATGTACAAGCGGAAGTCTTTATCTTATTAATGATGTTAAAAAGAGACTTCCAATTGTGTTACAAGTTACAAGCTTTTGAGAAACGGGCCCCAGATATATGGCCAGGGTGGTCACAAATATCTGAGCAGACGTCTATTGAAATGGCGTTAGACTCATGTTGAGATATTTTTGAGCACTGTGCCCATTCGCCATTTTACCATGTACGGTGGAGTAAGATAGTCGAGGTTGTGTCGATTTATGATATTGCAGGTATAATAGTCTGAGATTTCTAACAATGAACTTTTGATAGTTTAGAAATGATATATCTATGACGTTAAGGCTATCGAAAAAATGGTGAGTCTTACCCTCATATTAATACGGATTGATATATGTATAATTCCACTCAAAGACACACGTCTTTGAGTGGCTTAAGGTTGTAGTACCTTCGAAACATTAAGTACAGATGTCGCTAGTAATTAGCTTCACAATACCATAGACTAAATTCGCTGTGATTCACGGAAGGTCGTCTGGTGTAATTGGAAGCACGTTGGACCGGCAATCCAGAGGAAGCGGGTTCGAATCCCGTGACAACCAGAGTCTTTCGCAGTTGATTTTGTCTATGGTTAGCACATCTGTTACGACATTGTGGTGATATATAATTGTCAAAAGTTAATTCTTAGAAATCGCAGACTATATGAAGCTTGATAATTAATTATGCTTCTATTTGAAACTATAGAACTCCTAAAAATACCTACACAATTTGAATGCATTAAAATGCATCGGTAACGAGTTCTATTCAGATGGCTTTGAATTTGGGAATAAAACAGCGCCCGAGAAAAGAGACCCATGATTTTATTTCTTAGGTTCACAAGCAAAACCCACCAAGTAAAAAATACTAACTTAATTAGGCTGGCATCTGTTCTGATTCAGTACTGTCGTTAGGTCGCAATACACATGGCAAACTGTACGCCAATCTAAGGTATACCGTTATGCGAAAGAGGATCAAGCTTGCGATCTCGCTCCAACGCATAGTTCTGTCCCTTAGATTGGCCCACATTGGTCCAATCTGTACTGCGGCCTTATAACTTTAAGCAATGAAATGTCAAAGTGGTTGACAAGTGACATAATTGCTATTTACCAATATAACAAAACGCTATTACCTATATCACATTCAAAGTTTATTCCAAAACTGTTTTAATACATATTTTAGTATCTCCTAGATTGTTGGATTAATGTAATAAAGTTATTTTTCTTTTATATATGGATAGGTATAATTCTTCAATATTGACTGATATAAACAAAAATATTTAATGATTCTATAAAAGTTTTCCATTGTCATAGGTAGCTCTCTAATAAATGAATATTTAAAAGTGTTATCAATGCATAATTATACCTATTTCATATTTTACTAGGCTAATATTTGCAGTCACTAAAATCAAAATCTTTAATAATATTTTCCATTTCTTACTGTTATTTTAGAGTAAATAAGACTAACACAAGTACGAGAAATGTTTTTAAGAGAAACGTTCAAGTATTACGAGTTTTAAGATCGTTCTAACTTTATTTACACTTGCTATAAAAAAATAGCTTTATGACACAATATTATTAAATAGGTAACGCACTAATATTTCTAAACCTCCTTAAGGTATTTATTTTTTTCTAATCTCCGGCAACTCGTGCCAGCAATGGAGCGCTTATAATATAAAGCAAGTGTGATGAAAAACATTAATTGAATGGACAATTGTCAGAATTAATTTCCTATCTTCCTGTGAATGTAACGCTCAAAATTTGCTTTTGAATCTTAGTGCCGACTAAAGTATTGTCGACTTGAAAACAACTCTGTTTCCCATCTTCTATATTTGCAATTTATATTTGGAACGTTACTACTTATTTCTGTGTACTAGTTGTCAGTCCCACTTCTGATGTGGGGCAAAACCGGCCATTAGTTTTAGTACTTCATTACGTGACTGCAAATAAATATGTTGTGTCGTATAAAAAGGGTCCTAGCTCACATTAACAATGCCGTATGTCTTGATCTCTTTTTATATGGCATGTCTCGCCCCAAACAAAATTCAATAAAATACCTAGGTTAAGTAGCGAGCGCTGTTAGATAAAAAATACTATTTTATTAATATTAAAGCGTTTATATTTTTAACATAACTCTTTAAAACCCTATTCCATTTTTGTAACCAATGGTGTTAGGTTAGTATAACGTAAGTACCTAATGTTAATTCGTGTATGTAAATTTTGTAAAAGTTACGTTATGATAGATACCTTGGGGTATGTAATTTAGTAATTGTTTAGCGTTTGTATTATAGTTTGGTTAAATGGAGAATCAGGTGACCACAGAGGAGTAAGTGATAATCCGTTACATATTTTAATCGTGTATAATAAATGTCAGATTATTAGCTAATCGGAAGTTTTTATTTACCTGCATTTTAGTACCATCCTTCAGTGGCGTAACTATATCATCTGGGGCCTGTGGCAAATTATTTTGAAGGGGGGCCAGTGAAAATCGTCACATTGTACTCGGTTTAATTTTAAATTTAAATTCACTGCCTCTTGGGCCGGGGCCCTCTTGTGTCGGGGGCCCGTGGCATTTTGCCAGCCCTGCCACCCTATTGTTACGCCACTGCCATCCTTGTCCTTTTCAAAACTTAAACTGTAGCCCCCTAATTCATAAAAGTTTGCTAACTTAACAAGCCGCTAATAATTGTTTGTCCCCCCTGCTCTTATCGACACATTGTTAAGACCGAAAGGGACAAACAATTATTAGCAGCTTGTTAAGTTAGCAAACGTTTATGAATAAGGGGGTATATACTCGTAGGGGAATGAAGTTTTTATTGCCTGTTATTTTAATAGTTACAGTCTCCTGAGTCACACCTGTTTTATGTTTGAAAAATCTGGTGTTAATAAACCCTTTGCTAAATGGGCCACCTAAAAACATGAACTACACTCGCGGTCAATGAATACGGGTCAGGTGGATTTTTTCATAGAAAATACTGGAAACATGCTGATTACAAATATTTAAAATACCTAAATATTTATAATACAAGTGGAACCGTTTTTAACATCGGATTGTATTGGAATTCCCTGAAGTTTTCACCCGATCCGAAATACACGGAACTTTATCGTCAGAAGACTCCGTAGATGTAAAAATAGCAACTCATGATTAAAAAACTCGATTTACCATACATTTGAGGTGGTTTTCTTAAACGGTCTACATTTTTGTCTATACAAACCGACCTAACCACAATTTTAAAGTTTTTTTGGGTTTATTTATAAATTTAGGGAAATTCCAATACAACCTTATTTAAAAATAGATTTTACCAACACTATAAATATTTTTAAAAAATATTTGAAATCTCCATGTTTGCATTATTTTCTATGAAAAAAACCACCTGACCCGTTTTCATTGCCGGTGTGTGTATTATGCATCTTTGCATAATTTCACATAAAACTTGCGGGACTCAGGAGACCGTAACCATGGCAATAACCGACAGGAATAAATTTATTCACCCATATCTTGCCATGATATTTTTTTGTAAGCGATTAACAAAATCACTTACTTTTTTTTTTAATTTGCCATCTATTTCTACTGCCATAAGTTTTTGAACAGAGTATACCATACAGTTTGTATCATTAACTTTCGTTGGCTATCTAAAGTTTTCTGAAGGTATGAATATTGTATATTTTCCTGATAGCCGTCGTCGTCTTAAGGTTCCAGAAAATGCGGCTCTTTTATTTTTATTTCTTAAAAATTGTTAATAATCTTTTTTTAAGTGAGTGAGGTGACATAATGTACAGTTTTATGGATGAATAGAGCCTAATGCGTTCGTTCGCAATCAGTACAATGAAATAGAAAAAAATATCTGTAAACGTCAATGTGACTCGTGTCATTTATTTATTAGTTTTTTCTATTTCATTGTACCAGGCCTACTACCGCGAAAATCGAAATTCGTAAATTTCGAGGATTTTTCTCTGTCACTCAAATGAAGGCGTCATTAGAGTGAGAGAGACAAATCCTCGAATTTTAAGGATTTCGTTTTTCGCGGTAGGGCCGCTGTCGCGGACGAAAGCATTAGGGTGCGGCTCCACTGAGGCGGAGAGGAGCGGAGATGTGCAATATTGGCCAACGAGACCCCATGACAGTGTTTCGAATTTTGAATTTGAAGAATGTAATTGGTCAATTTTGCACATCTCCGCTCCTCTCCGCCTCAGTGGAGCCGCACCCTTAGGCTCTGTTCATCCATAAAACAGCACAAATGTCATCTTACTCACTTAAAAAATATTGCTAATTGTAAGACATCAAAATAAAAGAACCGCATTTTCTTGAACCGTAAGACGACGGCTATCAGCGAAAAATATAATATCCGTACCTTCAGAAAACTTTACATAGCCATTTGACGCAATCGTGATTTTTATTTACATTGTTCAGTTTTTCTGCAATCGATCCTTAAAAAACATTATAAACGTATATTTTAGTACGAAATTCGTTTATTATTGCAAACATATGAATTCATTAAGCATTAATTAAACAGAAGAAAAAGAAATAATTTAACTTACAAACTAAGAAATACTCGACGCATTGTACGAAAGACGACGCTTTAGTATGAAAGAGTTTCGGAAGAATTTTATGTTTAAAATGTCAAAGGCAAAATGTATGTATATCCTTTTCGAAGCTTTTATTATAATTTGCGTATGAACCCACGTAGGAAATACTTCAATATATTATGTTTGTTAACAAACTTAGTCCAGCGTAAAAGTTATGACGGATACTACGTCATTAAACCACAAATAGCTCTTCCCGAAAATAACGGATATTTTCATCGTCCACACACCTTTCAGGTTTAAATATAGATAACCACGGTTGGGACCAAAGGTCCTAACGTTACTACGTAGTAAAGTATCTACAGTCTATTATTCAATATACTTTATGTCTACAGTAGCCGTACCATGAGTTGGAAAGTAAAGGATACGTCAGACTGCTTAGAAAAGTTGCCAATCGCTAACGCTTAATCGTCAATCGTAAGCGAAAGGCAGCTAACTGTCCTTGTCGCACTAATGTGAAAGAGTGATAGAGAGGGAAAACTACGATACGCTACTAAGCGTAAGCGATTGGCAACTTGTCTAAACCTGCTGGTCAGATATGTAAGTAAATGAATAAAATAAGTAAAAAAGTTTTAAGTTAAACGGTTTTTATTGCACCAAAAACTAGAAAATAAATATTAGTTATAACTAACCATAGATGCTACTTTCTGTAGATTACTCACGTGAAACTATTACCACTGTAGTCTTCCCAAGTCGGATGCTGAAAGCCACGTTTAGCCTCTATGTCAGTAGATTAAGCGTTACCTAATCGGAAAATTTTACCAAACTGAAATAAAAACGTGGGGCGTACGCAATTGTGATTAAGTCACTAAAGTTATTTAAGAACACACATCGAAATCAAGACAGCAATAGTTTTGTTCTGGCCTTGATAAAAGCTATTACCTCTGTGGAAGTGATGGAACAGATGGATGATTAATTGCAAAATGAAAGCTACAATTACATATTTTGAACTTGTATGTTTCTTTATAGTAACGCCCCACGTTTTTATTTTAGTTTGGTAAAAGTTTCCGATTAGGTAACGCTTAATCTACTGACATAGAGGCTAAACGTGGCTTTCAGCATCCGACTTGGGAAGACTACAGTGGTAATAGTTTCACGTGAGTAATCTACAGAAAGTAGCATCTATGGTTAGTGATAACTAATATTTATTTTCTAGTTTTTGGTGCAATAAAAACCGTTTAACTTAAAACTTTATTTTATTTTCAAGTTTTTAGTGCAATTGTTAAGTTCATTTCCGATACCAAAACCTACTTATTCTAGATCAAAGATGTTGTTTGTAATATGTAATAAAATTATGCATGCTAAGTAGCGTTTCTACGCTCGCGCTTTCATCACGAATGACGTCACGTATGTAAACGTAATGGACATTATTTTATGTGTAACGGGAGGCGAATCCCTGCTGAATAGACATTTTTAGAAATCCGACACTAAAAAATAGTACATTGTGCATCAAGGGAGGTAAGTACGGAATTACTAACGAGAGTGTTAGAAGCCCGACGCCGTTAGGCGAAGGGCTTTTATGACTCGAGTTAGTATTCCGCTTACCGACCGTGATGTATACAATGTTTTTCATCACACTTGCCGACAAAAAAAAAGTTTTAAGAAATAACATTATTAAATAACGTACTGACATTTCTATTACTCCCTAGGGAATTTCACTTTTCTATTACTCCCGCTGGGCGCGCAAACAATGGCGCGCTTAGGCAGCAAGTGTGATGAAAATGTTATTAAATATCTCCATCGACAAATGAAAACCAAAGGCAGGGCGTGGTTAATGTAAGCTTGAATGCCCGAAGTGTCTCAAATGGACGTGTTATTCATACGATAAGTACCTTAGATAACAGAGATCTGACAATAAGGAATATATTAATCAATTCGGTTTATTGAGAAAATCAGGTTAATAGTACATTGTGCATCAAGGGAGGTAAGTACGGAAATGCTAACGAGAGTGTTAGAAGCCCGACGCCGTCAGGCGGAGGGCTTTTATGACTCGAGTTAGAATTCCGCTTACCTACCGTGATGCATACAATGTTTTTCATCACACTTGCCGACAAAAAAATAAGTTTTAAGACATAATTTTATTAATTGACGTACTGACATTTCTATTACTCCCTAGGGAATATCACTTTTCTATTACTCCCGCTACGCGCGCAAGCAATGGCGCGCTTAGGCAGCAAGTGTGATGAAAAAGTATTATAAGTTTTTAGTTTTTTTTTAATGTATTTTTTTATTGTACACATTACATAAGTCGAATTTTGAGACTATAAAATATAAACTCATTCTCTCAGTCGACCAACCGGAGGACCGCAGGTCTGACGGAAAGTCCGACGCGAACCGAGGCCTATAAGGGTCAATCCATGCAATCTATCAACCAGAGGGTCCCAGGCCGACGGCACTTTGGCACGCACTACGGGAATCCGAGAGACTCACACTCTCTGTCTATCAACTGGAGGACCGCAGGTCCGATTGCACGTCCTACGCAAATCACCTGCGCCGTCAGCCTATCAACCGGAGGGCCGCAGGCCCGACCGCACGCCCTACGCGAACCCGAGGGGTATACTCATACTCTCAGCCTCATCAACCGGATAACTGCAGGTCCAACGGCACGCCCTACGCGAACTACTCACGCTGTCACTCTATCAGCTGGAGGGCCGCAGGCCCGACGGCCTGCCCTACGCGAGCCACTCACGCTGTCACTCTATCAGCCAGAGGGCCACAGGCCCGACGGCTCACCCTACGCGATTCACTGACGCTGTCAGTCTACCAGCTGGAGGGCCGCAGGCCCGACGGCTCGTCCTACGCGATTCACTCACGTTGTCACTCTATCAGCTGGAGGGCCGCAGGCCCGACGGCTCTCCCTACGCGATCCACTCACGCTGTCACTCTATCAGCTGGAGGGCCGCAGGCCCGACGGCTCGCCCTACGCGATCCACTCACGCTGTCAGTCTATCAGCTGGAGGGCCGCAGGCCCGACGGCTCGCCCTACGCGATTCACTCACGCTGTAACACTATCAGCTGGAGGGCCGCAGGCCCGACGGCTCTCCCTACGCGATCCACTGACGCTGTCACTCTATCAGCTGGAGGGCCGCAGGCCCGACGGCTCTCCCTACGAGATCTACTGACGCTGTCACTCTATCAGCTGGAGGGCCGCAGGCCCGACGGCTCGCCCTACGCGATCCACTGACGCTGTTACTCTATCAGCTGGAGGGCCACAGGCCCGACGGCTCTCCCTACGCGATCCACTGACGCTGTCACTCTATCAGCTGGAGGGCCGCAGGCTCGACGGCTCTCCCTACGCGATCCACTGACGCTGTCACTCTATCAGCTGGAGGGCCGCAGGCCCGACGGCTCTCCCTACGCGATCCACTGACGCTGTCACTCTATCAGCTGGAGGGCCGCAGGCCCAACGGCTCACCCTACGCGATCCACTGACGCTGTCACTCTATCAGCTGGAGGGCCGCAGGCCCGACGGCTCGCCCTACGTGATTCACTTACGCTGTCACTCTATCAGCTGGAGGGCCGCAGGCCCGACGGCTCGCCCTACGCGATTCACTCACGCTGTCACACTATCAGCTGGAGGGCCGCAGGCCCGACGGCTCTCCCTACGCGATCCACTGACGCTATCACTCTATCAGCTGGAGGGCCGCAGGCCCGACGGCTCGCGCTACGCGATCTACTGACGCTGTCACTCTATCAGCTGGAGGGCCGCAGGCCCGACGGCTCTCCCTACGCGATCCACTGACGCTGTCAGTCTATCAGCTGGAGGGCCGCAGGCCCGACGGCGCGCCCTACGTGATCCACTGACGCTGTCAGTCTATCAGCTGGAGGGCCGCAGGCCCGACGGCTCTCCCTACGCGATCCACTGAGGCTGTCAGTCTATCGGCCGGAGGGCTGCAGTAATTACATACGGTACTTAACCGTGGTCGCTTACAATGGGCCTCGTAATAAGGCTCAAAGTCACCCAAAGGGCAATGGAGAGGCCTATGCTAAGAATCTCTCTGCGAGATCGGATTAGAAATGATACCATCAGACAGCAGAACCAAAGTAACCGATATAGCTCTTCGAATCGCTAAACTGAAGCGGCAGTGGGCGGGGCTCGTTGCGCGTGCAACCGATGGCCTTTGGGGCGGAAAGGTTCTCGAGTGGCAGTCACGTACCGGAAGGCGCAGCGTGGGCCCCCCACAAGGTGGACTCATGACCTCGTGAAAGTAGCTGGATGCGGGTGGCACAGGGCCGGTCCTTGTGGCAATATTTGGGGGAGGCCTTCACCAGTGAACGTCTTTTGGCTGCTATGATGATGATGATGATGATAATTAAATCCGTATGTTTCTACCAAACATCTAAAGCAGTTCTTTAAAATCTACATATCGCTAAACCTAGCGGTTGTGGCAGGCAGTTACACTGGAGTATCAGATTTGAGGAGTTGGACGTTATTAGTATTAAATTCACATGTTTCTACTTAATATCTAAAGAACTTCTTTAAAATCAAGATATCGATAAAAGATAAACCTTGCGGTTACTGTAGGCAGTACTGCAGCATCAGGAGTGAGGAGTTGGAAGTCAAGATCAGGCTGTTAGTGTTTGATTATGCCAAACATGCTATACTTTCATTTTCACGCGTCTAACACTCTCGGTTAAGGCAAGCAGTACGTCTGCAGCATCAGGCTTTGAGGATACAAAGATACAAATATTATAATATTGCATTGTCATGGGGACTTGATAAGAGTTCCGAATTTTATTGATTTCGGTTCAGTAGAAGTGGTCGAAAAATCGATCACAAGATTTGAAGCATCGACGACAGTTGATACGCGGTGAAGTTAATAAAAACCGTTTAATAAACAAATATGGGACAATCTTAAAAAAGTTCCTAGTCCTATCCTAGGGTAAGCTGAATTATCGGCTTGCTAAGTTAGCGGAGGGCTATGCTCGGAGTTTCTCCTGCGTGATCGAATCAGAAATGAGGAGATCCGTAGGCGAACTAAAGTTACTGACTTAGCCCTCCGGATTAGCAAGCTGAAGTGGCAATGGGCAGCCCACATTGCAGGCAGAGCAGATCGTCGATGGGGTCGAAAAGTGCTCGAGAGGAGACCACGGCTAGGCACAAGATGTACAGATGACCTTATGAAGGTCGCCGGGAAACTCTGGATGCAGGTCGCATCTAACCGGTACATGTGGAGGTTCAGAAGGGAGGCCTATGTTCAGCAGTGGAAGTCTTATGGCTGAGATGATGATGATGATGAAGTTAACAGACGTCTATGTGTCGGAATAAGTGGGTACCTAAATCTGGAGCTATAAAATATAATACAACGGCCCTACCGCGAACAACGAAATTCGCAAATTTCGGGGATGCTTCTCTGTCACTCTAATGACGCCTTCGTTGGAGTGACAGAGACAGCTGCACCAAATCGAACTTCAGTGTTCGTGGTAGCAGGCCAGTTAAGGTGCGTGCAGACCAAAAGAGCATTCGCTGTTCTATCCCCCTACTCTACGAAATTCGATCGTTACACAAAACGTGATTCGTTGATTTCGTAAAGTGAGTCTTTTGGTATGCATGCACCTTAGCGTGTTGTTTAGAGATATATAAAACTTACTGCTTATTCCCGTCCGCTGCAAATTCATTTGAAATGCAGTTCTATTCTAATTTTAATTTATTCTTCTGAAACCCGATTGCGCTCAGTTGGTGTTGCTAGATCTTATGAAAAATCCCAATTTACTACTAATTTTAGTAATTTTTAATCTTAAATACTACTACCCAGGTCGATTGGACAAAAACTTGAGTGAAAACAAAACTTAAACGTCACTCTTCTGTGTCACTGTCACAGATACCTACATAATATGAGAAGTGCCTTTTCAAAAGGGCTTATTTCCACTCTGTCGACAAGGGTTATTTTTTTAATGTTTTTTCAAAGAGAAACAATTTCTATTGACAAAGTAGAAATAAACCGTTTTGAAAAGACACTCCTAATATAGTTTGTATGACTCCCCTTATTGATAAACGTCTCCTAACTTAGCAAGTCGCTAAGTATTGTTTGTCCCTCTCGGTCTTATCAATATGTCTATAAGAGCGAAAGGGACAAAATACTTAAGGTCAGTGGGGATAAGTCCGGCATATTTTATTTGTAAGGAAAGTCCGTCATATGCTTCTCATATTGTTGAGTTACTTAGGGGCGGAAATCAGTTGGTAGACGGACTTTCCTGATAGATGGTCTTACGGACGGGTAAGCATTGACTAACGGCTTGCTAAGTTAGGAGACATTTATGAAGGGGGTTAGCCTATAAATATTCTACCATCTAGATTTAATCTCAATATTGTACGGATTTTTTTAAATATGTTCTGGCAACACTCAACTCGGTTGCTCGCCAAAGTTATGTTTTTAATCTGCAAGAAAGCGGTCGGCGAATAATGTTGGTAGATATTATCTAATATTACCTACTTAATATTATTTATATTTACAAAAATGATGTATGGTTACTTTAGCTAGATTGTGTTAAGTTTCTAGTATGTTGAATTATGCCGTATTCTGTAAATTACTTTTAATTACATTTTGGCAGTCGTGTAAACGTAGCTACATGATAGCATCGATTATACCTACAGGGTGACATTTGGATCAGAATTCGTGTTCAGAAACATTTTTTGTATTTCTTTTCAACAATCAAGTAACAATTGAATAACGCGAAAGTCACTGAAATCGGTATTTTTTTGGGTTCCATAGTAATCAAGGCACACTTAAAGTTTCGCTATGTCCGTCTGTCTGTACGTCCGCAGCTGAGCTCAGTGACCTCTAGTACAGTCAAGAGCAAAAGTAAGTGATCATTCTTGTTCGATTATAGACCTTATTCCATTGTGATAAGGCACAAGGTGATCACTTACTTTTGCTCTTGACTGTACTAGAAATTTGCAATTTGGCATATCGTTGGGGATAGTGCAATATACCGCGTAAGGCACTGGTCTCACCATAAGGCACTGTCTCTTGTTTTTACACGGGAGTTCGTATCTTTGGTTCGTGTTTATAGGCCATAGTACATAGCTTAGTAGCTCGCGGTGAGACCAGTGCCTAACTACCAAAGCAGAGTTCAGTATCAAACAATGGACACTCAAATTGACCCTAATTGAAGTTGTTACTTACGCGGTATTGCATAACCCCGACGTTATGTATACTTATTAGTCATGCCGACAAAGTGGTAGAATAAATAAAATTGGTCATCACCCCTTCACGCAGTGGCGATGATTCTTTTTCTGAAATCCTATTGTGTGAGGTATGGTTAAATAGGTATTTTATAAAGAATAAAGGTCCCTAGAGAAAGTTATAAACTAAAAATAATAACTCTTCTTAAAATGAAACAACGTCATAATGTCTGATTAAATTGGAACAAATATTTATATTAAGACAAGTCAAGATTTTTTTTTATCTGTGATGATAGAATTCCTGTCTTTTAAAAATAATCATGGTCTTCTTTGATCAAAATACCCTATCTACGACATTTAAGGTACCTACTATGGGACGCCATGTACATGAGAGAGACTGTGCCTACATAAAATACTGGCAGCCAGCCTTTCATCCGTTCGATATTCAAAAAGAAACAAAAATACGTTCGCAATTTGAAAGAATTCAGAAGCTGGTTCGAGCCGATAAGGAACACAAAGGCATTGCTTTTAGAAATCGGGAAATTTCCAACGTAACTTTAGGAAAATCGATGGATTTTGTCGTTAGTTGCGAAATATTCTGTTCTTTTCAATGTCGCTGTCGTTCCGATAATATGAGATTAATCAGACGACAGAATTATTAAAATTTTTGAAAAATAAAAGTACCAGTATATATTTCGTACATTGTCTCAGTGAGAATGTTATGAGATAATTTTTTAACCGACTTCAAAAAGGAGGAGGTTTACAATTCGTCGAAATCTTTTTTTTTTTTATGTATGTTCCCCGATTACTCGAAGACGCGTGGGCCGATTTGAAAAATTCTTTTTTTGTTTGATAGGGTATACCTTCTAGTTGGTCCCATTGTCACCGAATTCAGATCTGATGATGGGATCCTGGAGAAATCGAGGGAACTCTTCAAATGTTGTAGGCATACATGACATTTTTCATTTATTTTCGAAGACTAAACAAGTATTTGCGTCTAGTCATGAACCTTTTAAGTTGGTGATCTGATAATGGAAGGTACAACTCCTTAGCAATTAGGAGTTGGGGGATAATTCTTTAAGTATAACATATTTCGTGTATTTTGGAAGCTATTTGAGTATTTGCCTTTAGGTGGTCATCCTTTCATGTTGGTGAGCTGATGATGAAAGGTACAACTCTTTAGAGATTAGGAGTTGGGGGACAATTCTTTAAATATAACATATTTCATGTATTTTGGAAGCTATTCGAGTATTTGCATTTAGGTGGTCATCCTTTCATGTCGGTGTGCTGATGATGGAAGGTACAACTCCTTAGAGATTAGGAGTTGGGGGATAAATCTTTAAATGTAACATAGTTCATGTATTTTGGAAGCTATTTGAGTATTTGCCTTTAGGTGGTCATAGTCTCATGTTGGTGAGCTGATGACGAAAGGTATAACTCCTTAACGATTAGGAGTTTGAGGATAATTCTTTGAATATAACAACTGTCATACATTTTCGAGATCTATTCAAGTGTTTGCTTAGTAGTTATGACATGTTGGTTAGCGGTTAGTGATTCTTTAAATAATATAGGCATGCTAAGGCTGTCTATCTATCTATAATCTTTGAAATTATTTATACCTGCTGATGATACAATGTATATTTCCTTGATAATGGGATAATTCTTTGTATATTTAAGTTATCCAGTTCAGGTTTTCTGGCCTATTACAGTGCAGTACATTCTAATTATAAGTATTTAGTGCGTACTGAATAACGATTTTACACTACTAAAAAGCAAAAATAAAATATTTTAAAATAAAAATAAAACCGCCTTCAAAAATTCGCCTTAACTGAAAAGTAAAAAATAATTTTAGTTCCTACTTCTTAGGATTTCCTACCCAAACCTTTAAACCTTTTACCCTATTCATTGAAATAAAATATTATGGCTAAGTATCCTACAGATTTCTTACAAGTCGGTGCCAAGCCAAATATGTTCACTTCGCGAGTATATGACTGTATTTGATAGAGCTTTGTAACTTACTGTCACTCCGGTTATGCTTTCATCAAAATTACTGAGGTAGATCATTCTGTTGATATAAACATAATCGGAGTGACAGTAAGTTACAAAGCTCTATCTAATAACTGTAATTATACCTACCTATGGACGTATTTGGCTTGGCACCGACTTCTAAGAAATCTGTAGGATACTTAGCCATAATATTTTATTCCAATGAATAGGGTAAAAGGTTTAAAGGTTTGGGTAGGAAATCCTAAGAAGTAGGAACTAAAATTATTTTTTACTTTTCAGTTAAGGCGAATTTTTGAAGGCGGTTTTATTTTTATTTTAAAATATTTTATTTTTTATAGTTCAAATTATTAGTTGTCATGGGTTTGCCTATTTATTTAGTCTAATTTCGTTCGAGAAATTGGCTCCTTGGCCCTGAAGGTGGAATAATTATTATGTAAGCTCTTACTGTTGGGCTTATCTTGTAATCTATATTAATGAAATTTGCTATGTAAGGATTTTTGGAGATGATTTCTTGATTGTGTTTTTAATAAATATACATGTTAATGTCGCTTACTTTGTTTCTAAACACTTAAAAACGTACTATTATTAAACCGAAATCAGAAAGGGATCCGAATGTACCGTTGACACAACAAATGACACAAAATTTAACATGAAAAGAGTTGTCTATTGATGTAGTGAGTGATTAATACAGTATAATTCGGTAAGTCTTTGCACTTAAACTATGAATATATGAATATAACTTTGAATACATCCTAGATTTACTTATAAAATATTGTGTCAACAGTACTTTCAAATCCCAATCTAATCGAGTTTGATAAAGAGTGGCGCTTACGGTAGAAAATAAATAAATAATATCGTAATATATCTACTATTTATTGGAGTACTTTTAATTCTATACAGGGTGGTCCAAACCTTGACGTCAAAAAATTTTTTTTAGATTCCTCACGTCATAAGCTATCAGAATATACCCCATGTATGTTAGCCGATTTTTTGTAGTTTTCGAGTTATGAATTTTTGAATTTTTTTTTTGAGAAATTCTGGAATGAAGAAAAATATTGATAAAAGAAACTATTGGGTTTTTTAAATATTTTCTTTTTGTGAAAGTATTACTACAAATAAAGCATTTACTGACAAAAAAATTTGCGTCCTCACTTTGATAAAAGTAGGATAAAAAATACAAAATTCAAAATTTTACTTTAAAAATGCATCAAAATAGCATCAATGTACTTAAATAAAAAAAATAAAACATATCCCAAGGATTTTTGGTAATGTAATGACTGCCCTAGACCTTAAACCTTCGTAAAAGCCAAAAAAAAGTGATACTTAATAATGAGGATTTTTCGGAGTAGTCTGTCAAATAAACTACTACTAATATTAAAAAAACTTAAAATTTTAAAGTAGTAAAAAACTACTTGAATAACTACACAAATTGAGTTTTCGTGGTATTTTCTGTCGTTGTTTATTGATAAGAACAACAAAACAGACGAAATTTCACTTTATTTTTAAATTAAAAATTTAGAAGTTTTTTTTTAAGTTTATTTGACCGACTACTCCGAAAAATCCTCATTATTAAGTATAACTTTTTTTTTGCTTTTACGAAGGTTTAAGGTCTAGGGCAGTCTTTACATTACCAAAAATCCTTGGGATACGTTTTATTTTTTTTATTTAAGTACATTAATGCTATTTTGATGCATTTTTAACGTAAAATTTTGAATTTTGTATTTTTTATCCTACTTGTATTAAAGTGAGGACGCAAATTTTTTTGTCAGTAAATGCTTTATTTGTAGTAATACTTTCACAGAAAGAAAATATTAAAAAAACCCAATAGTTTTTTTTTATCAATATTTTTCTTCATTCCAAAAATTCTCAAAAAAAAAATTTCAAAAATTCATAACTCGAAAACTACAAAAAATCGGCTAACATACATGGGGTATATTCTGATAGCCCATGACGTAGGGAACCTAAAAAAAATTTTTTGACGTCAAGGTTTGGACCACCCTGTACATATATGAATTCTTTTTCATACATTAGTTTCTCCGGTTCTTCTTTCTCATGGTGACTTTATTTTTCCTTTCATTGTAGGCAGGTCTGTAATTATTAATAAATACAAATTAATGCTTGGTCGTGTGGTGACAGCAGCAAGAATACATTTGTCACCACCCCAACTCCTCCTGCAGGTGTCGTAAGAGTCGTCTAAGGGATTGAAGTGTCACTGACCATTAATAAAAGATTGATGATGGGCAGCAGCGTCATCATAGTGGACACATTACTGCGATCGCCAATCCGCTTGTCCAGCGTGGCGATTATTGGATATTTACCTCCTAATGCGTCTATACGCATAGTTAATAGGAGAGGCCACAGATGTCATATATACCATAGATCAAGCAAACGTATCTACTTAGCGTGTCAAATGAACTCAGTGAAATCCACTGAGTTGTCCGTCTTTAATCGCAGCTTGCAGCTTTCGGGCGTCAAATTTTGTAAGTTGAAGTAAACAAAAACATTAATAAATGCCTCCTTAATATTAATTGCAACAACACAAAAAAATATGAATACTCAAGGGCCTGAGACATATTTAAAATCATAGGCAAGTAACAACTTCAGTACAAAATCTGACACGCTCGGCCGCCATACAAATGAATGAACTTGTTTCTTCTATCCAAATCTAATTCTGTGGGAGAGGCCTACGTCCAGCAGTGAACTTATCTGAACTTATCATAGGCTGCTGATGAATGCTTATGGAAACAAATATCAGGAAAATAAATTTATAAGTACAGTCAAGGCCATAAATATATTATACACTCTTAGAACAATATCGACGCTGGAAAGGAGAAATTGGATAAGCGACACAGTGCGTACTTTACAGGAGAGGCAAAAAACCGCCGAGATTTTAGAAAAAAAATCATTAAAAAGAATTAGGAGGCCAAATCAAATAATTGAAGCATTATTTATGGACATAAATATGTTTTCTATGTGATGTTTTAATTATTTAACGTATTCAAGTGTTATTTAAGGATTTACTGTCGCTTAAGCAAAATGGTCGGAAAAATTGATTCAGGTAAAATTATCTAACCAACACGTTGTAAAAGAAATAAGGAAGGTAAAAAAGTCCACCCGAGACTTACATAACAAATTCATCATGTTAAAATTATCTAACTGCCGATGTGGCTTATTTTATATTCGGGTAAAAATATATAAATTGAAAAAAATAGCATAAATATATCAGTAAGAAATATCCACATACTTAAAATGAGAAATTATTTTAGACTTCATAGTCAGTAATTTCAATTACAAGAGTAACATTCCGTGACTAGTAAACGAATTTACTTACACGTGAAAAAAGAAAGACACTGTTTTAGGTATTTTTTAACTTTATTCCAAAAAGTAGGTAAGTATGTGAGTAATTAATAGTTATTGTTAAGTATTAAAAACAAATATATTTTGTTTTTCTACTTGAGATCATTTCTCTTTATTTTAACCCTTAAATGCATAGTGATACATCACTATGCATTTAAGGGTTGCGTCATGCAAATATTTTCGACTCTATTGACAACATGTCAGAATTCAAATTAGAATAAATCTTTGTCAAGGTCATGCATTTAAGGGTTAAAACATGCAAAATCAACAAGGATAACTCGTTATTGAGCCAACAATAGTTAGTACCTACCTACAAACGAGGCACTTGAAAACTATCTACTTTTAACAACCGTACCTGTTGGTATGTTTATCCATCGTATTACGTTATGATAACACTTAAAAATAGTTTTAGTTAGTACCTATTTCTTTTTTTATTTTTATTTATTAAAGTTCCAAAAACATTTTATTTAACGCAGAGTAAAAATTGACAGGACAACCCCTCTGCCAAATGTTTCTACATAACGTGACAAAGAATAAAATAGCAGACATTTATGTATGCAAATTGTTGCTAACTTTTTTACTGACATTTCATTCATGCAAGTTAGGATAAGTGACAGTACTATTCTAATGTAAATTCAGGTAAAAAGGGATACCTAAGCGACATATGGTTCATAAATAAATGTAGGGGTAAAAATGGATAAACGCCAATAGTTCAGATATCATAGTTAAGTAATATTGTCTAACCGTCTTTAATTTTAAATTAAGATAAAGGTAAAATTGTCTAAACGACATGAGAACATATCATACAGTCAGGTAGAAATAGCTAACCCACAAGTGATTATTAGTTGTTACACAGCAAAAATATCCAAGTAAAATTTAACCTGTCATGACAAATAGGTAAAATAATCCAAGATTCATTATGTTGAATTATATTTTATCTAATCTCCATTTTCGTAAGAGTTGTCAAAAACCAAGTCGTTTAGTAGTAAAAAATGATCGAAAGTTCTCTAAATCACCGATGGGATAAGCGACACAAAAGTTGTCAGATGGATACGAAACCTAGCTCATTCGACGCGGAAAAATTTGCCGATTCTAACGGTGTGTATAACTCAATATCTTCAAAAATGTCGCTTATCCAATTTCTCCTTTCCAGCGTCGATATATTAATTTTTTAAATATAATTATCTACATTAGCCAACGAGTTTGCTTGTTCGTTAATGTAGATGAATTGTAGGTTAATGAATGCTGTTGGACAGAGTATACCATATAGTTTGTATGACTAACATTCGTAACACGATTGACGCGATCGTGATTTTTGTTTTGATTAATCCCTTAACTTTGTAATTTTTTTAAATCGACCTGACCCGTATGCTTAGCCAAGTTGCCAATCGGTAGCGCTTAATAGCGTTTCGTAGTTTTCCCTCTCTGTCACTCTTTCATGTTAGTGCGGCACCCATATTAAACAAATGCAAACATGTGCGCGTAGCATGAGTACGCTGTCGAAATCCCTTGAAAGCCTTGAATCCGTCGGACGCGTCGCTCGACGCTCGCCACTCAGGCCTTATGGCCCGGCCACGACATTGCTCTAAGGCGACCAGCGGCGAGCGAATCCTTTAGTTGGTACGGGATGCCGATACGGGTACGAGAGGGAGCACCATACGTTTTCCGCTAAGCCGGTCGCCTTAGACCGATGTCATGGCCGCGGCGTTATGGCCCGGCCACGACATTGGACAAGGCGACCGGCTTAGCGGAAACCCATACGTGCGAGAGGGAATACCCTTATTGGCATCCTAACTCATGGATTCGCTCGCCGCCGGTCGCCTTAGACCAATGTCGTGGCCGGGCCTTTAGGTACACTTAGGGTCTCACCAAACTAGTCGACGCCGTTTCGGCTAATCGCGTACGGAAAAAGTTTTATGTCAACGCAATAAGAGCAAGTACGTCGTAAATCGGCTTGGCTCACGCGAAACGACGTCTTTCGACGGGAAAACGGCGTTTTGGCGTAAAGCTGTTCGCATTCGTACGACACTGTTTGCACACGTTCGCATTCGTAAATCTCCTAATGCCGCCGTACGGTGCCGGAAAGAGTTGAACGGCTCCGATCACGGCCGAATACCTACGAATCCTACGATAAGGACCGGTCAGAGCTGGCGGAAGCCGTTCAGCGTCTTCGACGGCCGAACATAGCTGACGACGGCCGAAAAGAGCCGATGACGGCCGAAGTAGCTACTGATGCGTTTTATTTATTCATTTGAATTATTACCCACATTAAAATCTGCAATAAATCTGACAACACGAAGTAATACTGTCGTAATCAATTAATCATACACGTCTGTTCAATTTCAAACTCAGGTTGCTACTAACAACTAGTCTCCAAAAATGAGATTTACGATTGCCGATCACCCGCTGTCGGCGCTGTCCTGTCTATCTGTTCGTCGGACTCAGCGGCTGTACGCGTGCTGTCTGACGTCTTGACGGCAGGACGGAGCACGGGAGAGCCGATCGCCGCTTTACAACTATTGCGGTAGCAAATCGCAGGCGATCGAGCGTTTCTACGGCCGCAAGGAGGGTGAGACTGCTTAAGGCAGGTGTTCAACCGCGGAGACGGTCGATCGGCTAAATGCGAATAGTGTGGTGTAAAACACTCGGCGAAAGCCGACTCCGCGTCGACTGGTTTGGTGAGACCCTTACCCGTCTGGATGTCCTTCCCACGAGATGGTTCGCCGTATGATGCTAAAACCACTTTCTTTGCCCAATTGGTCACATCTCCGCATTTCTGCCTCGTCCAGCTCTCCATCTTTTTCATTTCGATCTGCTTCCCTGCAGAAAATAGTACATTACGACACACAAGTGCAAAAAACATGAAATTCGAAACGAGTGGCGATGTTTTAAAACACGACAAAAGGGAGTGTTTTAAATCGACACGAGTTACGAATTTCCTTTTTGCACGTGTCTCGTACGACGTTTTTTAGTACAGATGGCCCTCCGGAGTTTTGGTGCTGACGTAAAATGACCCACTTCTCGCACTAGAGCCTAAAAAAGGCACCATCTGTACTAAAACTACTATAGTTACTTGTACTAAATATGTAGGTTATTTAATTAACTTTAAACTTCAAAAATTAACTAAATTAAGCAAATTTCTTAAACTGAAATCGTTTTATACCGATAATTTTTAACCTTAAAATGGGAATAAGTAGTCGTGATCGAACCTTCCATATAAAAAAAACCAGCCAATAGCATGTCGGGCCATGCTCAGTGTACGGACATGGCGAGATTATAAGGGTTCCGTTTTTGCCATTTTGGCTACAGAACCCTAAAAATGACCTAGAAAAGTTTTATTCTGTGATTTCTACATTATGGTGAGTTCTTTTCATTCTATTAGGAAAATAAAATTGTCCTGACATTGTTTTCCATATTTATTATCAATTTTTAATACATTTTGTAAGTATTCGTTGGAAAAGTTTGGACAAAATTGTACAAAAAAAGGATTTTATTAATCAAAACTATCGCAAAAAAATGCACTTTAGTTTTTTTTTACATTTGCTAGGTAATTATAGATATTTTTGTTCATTTGATGTCTGTCAATTAAGCGTGACAAGACTAAGACAACATGGTGACAAAATCGTTTCCTAAAATGCGTTTATCATAGCGTAACGGTCTAAAACTTCATAATTAAGATATTTTAACTTATCAGCAATCCGCTGTTGAATTTTTTCCCTTTCTTCATGGGCAAATTGTATATCTAAGTTGGGAAAATGAAAAGTACGTTCCATTTACCTCCAGGCTAATTTTTGCACAGTAAATGTATGAAGGGTTTCAGTTGCTATTGCTGCTAATGAAAATTACGAGTTTTCTATAAGTTATATATGTACTTACTGTAAGACACCAACGTCACCAATACATTGTGTAGTTATAGCACCGCGGCAGAATCACGGGCTTCGAAACACAGGTCTGGCTGGACATAGGTCTAACAATAGTAATGACACTTACACGAGGCAATGTATGAAGGCGCCATTGCAATGTGTGCTAGTATAGAGAAATGGGGGTATGCATCTCTTCGACTTGGCGTCAACCCTGAAGACCGAAGCGATACCAATCAGGACCTCTTTTGGTCCCCTCCATGTTATAATTGGGCCCCCATGATCGTTCTAAAAATAACCAAATTAAAAATGTAAAAACAACTGACTTCATATTTATCAAACGGGTTATTCACGTAATTTAAGTCGATAATTGCTCGACATGTTTCGATCTATTTAGAGGATCCTCATCATGGAGTACCCGCGACCAAAGCCCAACGGGCAGCGCTGGCGGGGGCGGCGAAGGAGGAGAACTACCCTCATTGTCACTTTTGTTGAAAAACGTTGGTTGTTAATTCTAAAACAACCAACTTCAACCGATTTCTCCAAGATCCGATCATCTGTGGTTTCCATCATTGGTTTCCTATCATCAAATCCTACTTTCTGTATGCAAATTCTTGTAAATGAATGAACATTACCAAAAACGCCATACATGTACCTATAACATTTGAAGAGATCCCTCGATTTATCCAAGATCCCATCATCAGACCTCAACTTGGTGTCAACGGGACCATCTCGGGGTTATACACGTTCGATCACAAAAAAATTAAATCGGTTCACGAGTCTCGGAGATATCGGGTAACATACATTATACAACAAAAAAAACAGTCGAATTGAGAACCTCGTCCTTTTTTTTAAGTCGGTTAAAAATAACGTATTATTTGATAATTTATAAGCTTTTACATTAAGTACCTATTTATGAATAATTGAAAAGGCTAGTTGGTCCCGGCCCGTTAAAATCCCGGCGTCGGCATTATTATTGTGTATTTATGTATCACAAATATTTGTTCCTTGGTCGTGGCTGTAGGTATATGTATAGTATCTACTACTACTACCACTGAAAACCTTGAACGGGGTTATTTGGTAGGTTATACTGAACAACTTTTACTAGTATATGGAACTAACCCAGAAATCTCAAAAAAATTATGGACAAAATCGATCGGTCACAATGTATGATTTTTTTTTATAGATTTCGTGATTGGCCGAATAGTAAAAGTTGTTCAGTATAGCCTACTAAATGACCGTTCAAGGTTTTCAGTGGGTGGTGTAACGCCCTGTATATGTAATAATATGTATTATATCGTCGCTTGGTAGTTGGTACCCACATGACAAGCCTTCAAAAAAAAGTTTCAAAAGTGCCTGTTGGTAATTATGTAGTATAATGTGTTTGTAATAATGATGGGTTTGTTATTGATTTATATTATAATTTTTCTATTTTAATTATCATTATTATTGTTTTTTTTTCTGACATTTTCTTATTTTTATTATGCTCCGTGTAAGTTTTTCTAATATTTTAATAATAATAATGTATAAATAATTTAAATTAATTTTGCCACACCTCACCACTATTTCATGCCTAATTTATAGTTGAACGCATTGGACTTTTTGTGCATTAATTGTGTATCATATTTTACTGTGTTCGAAGCAAATGAAAATCTTTGAATTTAATTTACATCTCAAACACTCATACAAAACCGAAAATATCATACCTGGCAGATGCCTCTTCTCCGGGTAGCACTAAATGTGGTATTGACGTCTCTCCTTGTATTGTCATAGACACACTGTGAAGATTGAAATAGTACATTACGATTCAAGTGGGAAAAAATAAGTTCGAAACTAGTGGCGATAAATAAAACTACCGAGTGTTTTCAATGGACACGACTTGCGAATTACCTTTTCAGTACAGCCCTCTGAAATTTCGACCTGACAAGAAAGGACCACTACCTACTCGCACTAGC